>WOVY01007523.1:0-44236 GCA_013436015.1 Rhipicephalus annulatus
GACGTCTTTCCTTGCTAGAGGTTGGACGCTAGGAGTCGCAGAGTGCGGACGTACGTTGTGTAGGCTCCGCAGTTTTCAAATGATTTTTGTTAAAAAATGCAAAACTTGGCTAAAGTCTCTACGCCAATCGACGGAGGAAGTTCAGCCGAACACCTGGATACAACTATTGCAAGGTGGGCCCGCTTTTTTGGCACTGACACCGATAATTCTGAGTCGCCACGAAGATCAAACATTGGTCTGCCGCCGCAGCGGCGGGGAGAGCTAGGTCCAACGCTTCGACAGAGACGCCTGGGGCGACCCCGGAACGCCTCGACGGCGCGTCTAGCACCACGATGGAGGTTGTAAGAGTGGAAGGAGAAGATATGCAACCGGAGGACTTACCAACGACGCCGGATGGTGCGAAGTCCGCAGAAGAAACATCACGAAAACATCTGGAGAGATTTCAGCCCGAAGAGAATCATGCTAAGAGACGCTGCTGCGCCGACGGGCGCGCCTGGGGACAGCAATTGGAAAGGTGAACGAACCACGACAAATTGCTAATGCAAGCAGACTTCCTCGTCTACCGGCAGAAGACTACAAAGTGATCGTGCGACCACGAGGAGGACTCAGCGTGTCGGAGCACAGGCAGGCACGCATATACTGCTGCCTGAGAAACGCCGCTGGCGTCGGTTCGCGAAGCAGCAGAAGAAGACAGCATATGCATAAACTACAAGCAGAATATCGTGGTCCTCAGCACCGTCCGTCCTAAGAGCGAGCCAGGCGGTACGGAGCCATCACGAGATCCGAGTGGGAGAGCAAGAACACGAAGCCAGCGCCTACAGAGAGCGCCGGAAACACATCTAAAGGACTCATAAGAGGGATATCCCAAGAGGAAAGTTCCGAAGATATTATAGACAACCTAGTGACAGCAAGAAACCCAAGCATATTACACGCGAAGAGGATGGGCAACACAGACAATGTAATCGTGCTCTTCGACGGGACTTCATGTGCCGAGATACGTGAAATACGGAGCGCTCATCGTCCGGTGCTCGCTATAAACAGAAAACAATTGACATTTGCTACGAATGTGGGAGGCTGGACACAGGGCGGACGTTTGCCCCAACCCAGACGAAAAAATATGCAGAGGATGCGGCGTGGCCAACCCGCCGCAAGAACACCAGTGTGAAGCAAGATGTCAGCTATCGGGCAAGCTCACTTTACGGGAGACAGACGCTGCAAGGCAAAGTACAAGACACCGTATTTGGTCCGGCGAAGACGCTGGGAGCGACGAAGAAGAGAAGAAGCGGAGGCGAAACACCATACGGCAATCACGACTACAACAAACGAGCTGGCAACGCAACGAGCGAGAACACCCAGGGATCAGAAGGCCATCGCCCAGAAGCTCACCCCCGGGACCATACGAGGGGGACAGTCGGGAGCAGCCCGGTCGCAGACCAAGGTCGAGGACCCCGGTCCAGAACCCGTTCGAGAACCCGATCGAGATCCAGGGCAACGTCAAGATTGCAATCCAGCCGAGGCGCGGTAGAAACTCAGGCACAGGTGAGCTTTGCAGACGCGGTCTCTGCACTGCTGTTACACCTACACGCGCGGGGTCCGCCTTAGAACAGGAAATAACACAGATCAGACAGTTGTTAGAGCAAATAACGCGAGAAAACGCGACGCTAAGGGAAGAGGTAAAAATGCTCTTAAAGTAGAAAACGCTAAGCTTAAGAACCCAAAACACTCAGAGATGACCCATACCACGCCAACACCCATTAGGGCGTCGACACCTCTTCGAGCTCCGGCGACGCCCGTTCCCGCGTCGATGAGTGGAGAAACGCCACCGCATAAACGAAGGGCAAAGGAAAACGCCGATGAGCAAAGCGACTCTACACTCGGAGAAGTAAAAGGCATGTTTCAGGAAATGTTCGTAGGTTTACAGCAGCAATTCATGCAGATGCGCGCGGACCTACAACAGCAGATAACGCAGATGCGAGTTGAAATGTCTCAGAGGTTCGACACCCTCGAGGGTAGGGTAGGGCAGCTGGAAAACGTCTCGAAGACGCCCGACCCGCAGGAGCGGGGCCGGTCAGAGCAAGCCGTACAGCAGACCACCTGCGGCTGAGAACAGCTGCATAGAAACTTGAGTAGCCAACATGGCGCCGCCTAATGAATACACGATTTGGCAGTGGAATTGTCGTGGGTTTCGTCGTAGGCGGGTAAACCTGCAGCAATTCGTAAAAACCAAGCAAGCAACCAGATGTAATCGCCCTCCAGGAAACTGGGGGGACCGCAAAATATCAGGATACAATCATATAGCACTTTAGCTGAAAAAAGCCAACAGTAACCACCACTGATACATCGTAATATAACGGCTGTAGAACACGATACTGGCGTACGCAACATAGACCACGTCCTACTAGAATTCTCCCGTCTCGAAAAAAGGAGGGAAGCTTGTTTGTGCTGAACGTGTACAGTCCACCACGACAAAAGGTAAAGTTTGGCTCGCTTTTCCGCAAAGTGCTAAACGTAGCGGGCAGACAAGCACTGATCGTCGTGGGCGACTTTAACGCACCACACGCCGCCTGGGGTTACACCATCGAAAAACGTTAAAGGCCGGCAACCTGTGAAACGCCGCGCAGCACGAGGAGCTCACGCTAATAACTAACCCACAAGACCCTACCAGAATGGGGAACAGCGTCAGTAGAGACACCACGCCGGACCTTACATTCATAAAGAATATATCCAACCCTCATTGGACCAACACTAACGTAAATCTAGGCAGCGATCACTACATTGTATGCACAATTCTACAAGCAGGTCCGCGTAAAAAGAAAGGTAGAAAAATAATGTTAACCGAGTGGGACACCTTTCGTAAGATAAGAGAGGACGATGCTGCAGAGACCATCGAAGATATACAGAAGTGGATAGACACACTCCAGCGTAGCGTGCAGAAAGCCACCAACATTGTTCCCGAAGAGGCAGGAATGGAAGAAATGGACAGCAAGCTCTTACACATGTGGGAGGCAAAACGCAGCCTGCAAGAGCGCTGGAAAGGTCAAAAGCACAACCGGCGTCTAGAAAGAGAATCGTCGCGCTCGACAGAGACATAGAAGACTACGCAAATAGGCTGTCCCAGCAGCAGTGGGCAGGCATGTGCACTTAATGAACAGGCAGTTCGGAATGTCCAAAAACTTGGAACATTCTCCGAGGCCTCCTTGATCCAGAAGGCACGAAACAACACAAAGACAAAACCTGCAACGGATACTACACAGCTACGCAGGTACAGAAGCAGAGCTCTTACGCGAGCTACGCCAGACATACATAGGAGATGCCACAAAGGCACGACTCTCAGAGTACGAAGGGAAGGATAACGTCGACCTCGACGCCTCCATAACAGAGGCAGAGATTCGATACGAACTCGGACGACTCAATCCCAAGTCCGCCCCGGGTCCCGACGGTATAACAATAAAACACTTCGCAACTTAGATGACGAATCCGTCACTGCTCTCACAAAGTACATAAACGAATGCTGGGAGAAGGGCGCCATACCCCAGCAATGGAAAACCGCCAAAATCATATTAATACCCAAGCCGGGCAAAAAAGCCGCTCATCGGAAATCTCAGGCCCATTTCATTGACGTCCTGCATTGGAAAGCTCATGGAAAAAGTAATTTAACGCGTCTCGTCAGATACATGGACGACAACGAGCTATACCCCACACACCATGATCGGCTTTCGACCAAGACTCTCGACGCAAGACGTCATGTTGCAGCTAAAGAATCAAATCATAGACGCCGAAACGCACACCCTGGATACAAAGAGCCATTCTGGGCCTTGACCTGCAGAAGGCATTTGATAACGTCACCCACGAGGCCATATTGCGCAACTTGCAAAACCTACACGTAGGTCGGAGAGTGTACGATTACATAAAAGATTTTCTCACCAACCGTAAAGCTACAATCATGGCCGGGGAAGCGGAATCCGAAGAATTCGTTCTAGGCAACAAGGGAACACCACAAGGTTCGGTGCTTTCCCCTTTCCTATTCAACGTGGCGATGCTTGGTTACCCTCAGAGCTGGAACGCGTCGAAGGGCTTCAGCACAGTATCTATGCGGATGACATCACCCTATGGGTGACGGGCGGGAGTGACGGTCACATAGAAGAGATTTTACAACAAGCAGTAAATACGGTAGAGCGATACGTGGAGAACAATGGCCTAAAATGCTCTCCTCAAAAATCGGAGTTATTACTCTACAGACCTACAAGCAGAGGTCGCAAGCGCATTCACGAACGACACAACATCACAATCTTAGCAGGAGGATACCCAATACCTCAGGTACAACACATAAGAGTTCTGGGACTCCGAATATCCGAGAACGGACATAACGGGGAAGCAATAAAGTTCCTAGATAACAACACCCAACAAACCATTCGAATGATTCGAAGAATCGCCAACAAAAACTACGGCGTGAAAGAACACAACTTAGTGCAGCTCATCTAAGCCTTCGTCGTCAGCCGCATAGTGTATGTGACCCCATACCTCAAGTTGCAAGTGGCGGAAAAACAAAAGATAGAATGCATAATTAAAAAAGCATATAAGCAAGCCCTCGGATTACCGATCACCACGTCTAACGAAAAGTTCGAAGCGTTAGGAATGCATAACACGCTAGACGAACTTATTGAGGCTCATATGATAGCGCAATATGAACGACTCGCGCAAAGCAACACGGGAAGACACATCCTGCACAAACTTGCAATAACGTTACGCTGGCCAAAGCGGCAATAAATACGATATCCCAAAAGAAACCAGAGAGCGCATCATAATACCTCCGTTACCCAGAAACATGCACCCCGAACATCACCGGGAGCGGAGGAATGCAAGAGCGAGAGCACTGCACAAGAAGTTTCAACACGACGCGGACGTGGTATATGTAGATGCAGCCGAATATACAGACGGTCGACACATGGCAATAGTCGCTTCAAATCAAGCGGGCCACCTGCTTGCTAGCGGCACCATTAAAACAGGAAATTCGGAAATCGCTGAAGAAACGGCCATAGCGCTGACGCTTGCGTCCACAAGGGCCAGCGTCGTAATCAGTGATTCTAAAACCGCGATTCATAACTTCGCTAACGGAAGGGTCTCGAAAGAGGCGTTAAGAATCTTAAATAACTTTCGCGGAGAGCGCGACGTTTATGTTATATGGACGCCCGCCCACTCCTCCCCTCCCGGGCAATGAAACCGCACACACCCTAGCTCGAGAGTTAGCGAGCCGAGCAGGGGCAGGAATGACGCGGAGCCCGCGTGCGGAGAGAGACTGCATGTTCAGTTACAACGAAATTACCAAGCACTACAGATTAGGGAGGCAGCATTACCCGCCACCACACTCCTCATTAAATAAGCAGCAGGCGACAGCGTGGCGCCTATTACAAACAAACACGTTCCCAAACCCAATCGCTTATAATCATTGTTACCCGGACCTCTACTCAGACAGATGTAAACACTGCAATCAGCGGGCGGACCTCAAACACATTATCTGGGCTTGCCCCAACATCGTGAAGGGGCCAAACACATACATGAATACGGAGCAGTGGGAGACCGCGCTGCTAAGCTCAAGCATCGAGGACCAACTACAGGTCATCAGGCAAGCCGAAGATGCCGCTAGGGCCCAAGGACTCCTAGCTGCCATCTAAGGGAGGGGAGTCAACTCCTCTAACACTTGCCGTTTCAATAAAAGTTGTTTCTCTCTCTCTCTCTCTTTCCTTGCTACCTCTTCCTTTAGTTTAGCGTTTTCTTCCCTGCGTTCCTTGATAACATGCATGTATCTGGCGTTATCGTTTTCCGATTGCACGAGCCTTTTTTGGATTTGTGCAAAAATTCATGCCCCCCCCTCACTGTTAATAGTGGCGGTCCTGCCCCACACCCGCGCCCCAGAGGTGGTTTGCGCCCAGCTAACCTAGGAAGCTTTGGGTCGCACATTTGTGTCTTCGTTTCCGGGAGCTCGCATCGTCGCGGGGCCAGTCCTCGCGATAGACCTGCTCCGGGACCAAGGTCTGGTGTTTGCTCTGTCTACAGGAGTGGGCTGTGACTCAGTGTGCCTCGACTGAGAATGGGCGCGAGAACGGGAGCGAGACCTGGGTCACCCTCGTGCCTCTCCCTCTGGCAATGAAAAGTCTTGTCCTTGCCTGCAGTAACTTTGAGCCTTGAATGATTCTTCCTCCTCTTGTCTCTTCCGTTCCCACTGGCGTTTCCTGACAAGCTAAGATCTGTACTTTGCGTGACATTATCTGTCTGCTGTCTGGTGGCCTTTGCCACAAAGTGAACATCTCGGTTCGCATTGGTGGTCTTCCAGCGGATCCCCACAGCCACAGCCTCTGCTTCTTTTGCTCTCTGGGTTGGGACAAACATGCGATCTTTGTCCAGGTCTGTCACATGAGTAGCGCGTCTCGTACTGTTTCTTGTATAGCACACAGCGATGCTCAGCTCAATTGTAGTAGACATAGTGTGGCACTACACTTCCTTCACATACGACGATAGTGTTTGCCGTCAGCCTCATTCGCTTCGCGTGCAACAGCGTTGGGTTGTGCTCATTGACGAGATGTCTCTCTATGTCTCCTGGGGTATCCTCGTCGGGTATCCTACAGATGATACCTTTGATTGTGTTTTGCGGCGATGCTGCTTATGCGCTCGCTTCGTACTCTTTATCTCCCATGCTTAGCTTGGTGATTTCACAGTACCTTCTGGCCCGCTCTTCCGATAAAGTGCTGACCACTATAATGTTCTCTTTCATTCACACGAAAGATATCGCCTCTAGTTTCCTCTTGTCTCAATCCGGCTGCGTTGCGTATGGCATCACCGATTCAACCCGCATGATGTGTCGCGGTGCTGAAGCCGCCTTTTGTGCGCACGATGACCTTGATATCGTCTACCGGCAGGTTGGTATTCTTGCTCGTCATGCCAAGTCTTCTAAAATTTCTGGCTGCTCTTCTTTTAATGGTTTCTTCCGTGTTCAACGCGCCCGCGTCCTGCACAGCAGGATTGGTCTCCTCGACAGGCGTCGCGTTTTTCTTATGCTTGGAGCGTACTTCAAGCCACCCCTTGTCATTTGGGATCTCCTTCGGTGATTTGTCTTCACTTCGTACGGTTACGACGTCCATTATGGTCGTGAGTAACGCCTTAAATGAGTCGCGAGGGGGCCTCGCACGGTTCGCGTTAGGCTTGGATGCCGGCGACGTTGGCAGCGGAGGCAATGGCGTCGACGAGTACTGCGCTAGGCCTAGTGCGTTTGCCAGTGTGGTGCCAAAATAGCATTGCTGCGGTGACCTTAAAATTGTCTCACCTCCAAAAACTTGTAACCAGCAGGGCGTCCTGACCATGGCAAATCTTCTCAGATATGTGTCGTTGAACGTGGATCTGAATTGCTGCCACAGACATCGAAAAACTGCGGAGCCGATATGAAGCGTGTCCGCACTCTCTGGCCCCCTAGTGGCCAACCCTAATCTTCCGGAATCGAAATTAATTGAAGGCGATATATGGACGCCTGTGAAAGTAAACATGAAGTTAGTATGATGCACCAATTACCGGCGTGTTGCGTGCAGCGCAAATAATGCGGCTGATTCAGAGCGCGTAGCCAGCTCACGTCCCGTCAACTAGCGAAGCTTATTGGTTCCGCGAAGGTGAACGCGGAAGACCCGAGCATAGGAAAGAAAGGAGACTTCTTCGTTCGCACGGTTCACAAGCAGAGCAGTCAAGGTCGCCCCCATTCGGGACTAGAAGGGAATGGCTTACTCGGAAGAGCGTCTGGCAAGAAGAAGGTCAGGCGCCACCGTCTGAATTTATGCCATTGAGAATGACGCGGAAACGCGAGCACTTCGCTTACCGAGACGTAGTGGTGGCAGAGAGACGAGCATAACCTCCCCCGCTGTAACTCGTTACTTGGCGTTGTTAGGATGTCGGGGGCCTCTCGCTGTTGCTTGGGCACCTGGTAAGCGCACAGAGCCCAACGGTGTACTCGCCGTTCTTAAGGGGGGTTCTACGAAGCAACATTTAAGAGAGAGCTGATGGGACTCGAGCGTGAGAACGGCTGCCGAGGGAAGTCGGCCGGCGGAGGCAGCACGGCCTGGCATGGGAGAGAGTGTCAAACACGGAGAACCTATCTCTTTGCGTGTATTATTTGGTAACATGGTTTTTACAAATATAGTGCCTGTTATGAAAGTGTTTCTGCGATTGATTTTGATGATGCGAGTCCCAACATGTGATCGGTTCGGGTGAAGACTCTTTGTTCAACTGAGGGTTCAAAAGAGGATACTTGAATCTGAAATGAAGGGCGTAGGTTTAGGCTTGGACTCGGACATACGCCTGAGAATGCAATAAAGCTTCTCTTCACCGGACTACGGCTCTTCCTTCGCGCTGCTACCGTGCACCCGAGTCATCGAGGGGACCCATTTCGAACCTGAAACATCTAAGTTCCTCCTTAGCTAGTGTAGAAGCTATTCAAGGAGGAGGAAGTAACTCATGAGTTTGTTCTTTTTCACTGTGATGTAGACATACTGATGGTCATCGTGAGGCGCAATTGGTTGCACAACATAACGTCAGATCATGACGAACAAAGATGATGATTTCACTGCACGCACCGTTTGTTGAAGACATGACAGCTCTGTACCTTGAAAGTCTTATTGGTTTCGAAAAATTGGCTTCACAAATGACGATGAGTGGAAACACGTTGGTGTACACAAACTCGCGGAAATCCTAAAGGCGTAGATTTTACTCCTCTGGCGTTCCATTGGATGACCGATGTAGCCTTGACTTCTTTACAAAATGATGAGGTGTGAGTAGCCATCCTCCTAGTTGAGAGATTCAAGCACTGGGAATAGGGCGTCCAACACTACAAGTGCGCTTCGAGCAGATGTTGCCTTCATGTCGACTAATATCGCTCGGATGGCTTCTATTAGGGAACGCACCACCGTGATCGCTTGACGATCTGTTTTAGCAAATCTTCCATGGCTCGAGACGGCTCTGGTGTGGCCGCAACCTACTGAGGTTCCTTAGCAGAAGTGCAGGTTGGGAGCGTGGGCCATTCCTCCAAAGAAGGAGGCTTCTCCGCTTCTTTCGTAGATGTGGTGGGATTTTTCGTGGCGCTACTGGGTGGAACCACTAAAAAGTGGGAAGTAGCATTTCGAGAAGGTGCCTTCTTCAAAGAATTACGATGATGCCGACGTCGACGCCGACGCCGGACTACTTCGGCTGCCTCCCTGTGTGTTGAGTTGTCTCGGGCTTCTGTTAGAGAACCGCGTGCTCCTTTTCGTTTTCAGGACAGTCTTTCGACGAGGCAGCGTGAGGACCGCTGCAGTTAGCGCACTTCAGAGTAGTCACCCGACAGGCGCCTTCGGCATGAGGTTCAGCGCAATGGGGACACAGTTGGGGCATGCGCCCTTGACGTGTCCTTGCCTGAAGCACTGATGATATTGAAGTGGCTTTTGGATGAATGGCCGAACCAGATGTCGGAAATATCCAACTTTAACGTGAGACGGTGTGCAGTCTCCCTTAAAAACACTTTTACGCACAGCGTATTTCCAAGGTGCCGCATTTGCGTATTGACAATTGCCTCATTTGCAGGCTTGATCAGGGTAGGCATGTCAACATTAGAAATGGCAATGTCGATGTCATAAATTACACCAGCAATTGATTTATCATCCATTGGGATAAAGGGGCACATTGTTATGCCACCTAGCTCCGTCATTTGCTGCAGCTGTCCTAGCCCACTCATATCATTCCCGTCTATGGCGAGAATATTCTTTCTTTGGTTTACTCTCATGTCCTTAATTTGATCTGGCACCACACAATCCAGAGAAACGGAAAGGGCATGCCTGTTCAGCAGTCGTATGCTGCTTGAAGGATCTTCCGACATGAAGATGATGACGTGCGGCCAGCGCGCAAGTCTTGACTGTACGGTCGCTGTACTTGGAGGAGCTGATGCTGATGTATTGGTATTCATTCTCTTTGCCCTGTTATCCCGGACAGGTATAAAGCTGTGATCGGATGTGTCGTCTTCCGACATAGAATGCAGATCGGTGCCTTCAATGTCACTGGGGAAGCCAGCTCGCTTTCTTGTGGTTGACTGGTGTGAGGACCACTGACGAGGCGGGCCTCTGGCATGCTCCGCGACCATAGCTGCAGGACGGGGAGGCAAGGCATCTCGAAAAACAGATGGTTTCACAAAAAAATACAGAGCGCAGAAACAAGCGTTCTTCCAAAGAGACACTTCCAAACCGACGACAATGAAGAACGCGCAAGCCACGCCATAAGAAGCTTCACCCCTAAATTGCAACAACAAATAGAAAAAAATACACGATCTCGTACTAAAGGGAACCATGAGCAGCATGCAAAGCAACACAAGGGTCAACTAAAAGTTCTGTTCATCACGGGTGCCTCGCGAGATGTTAACGCGTCCTTGCAAGTGGAGAACACTTGAATTCACTTTAGTTTTAGATGCGGAGCATCTAATACTCGAGGCTTGTAGTGCGGCGCCGTCCGCAAGCTTCCTCCTCCTTCTTCGGCCATCTGTGCATCCCTTCCTCCTCTACACACCGCGCGCGCTTCACTCCTCCACCATCTGTGCACCCTTCCTCCTCTACACACCGCGTGCGCTTCTCCTCTTCACGAACATTCGCTAGCTGTATAATGTAGCGCGCATGCGCCGTCACGCTTCGAAAACATCGGCAGCTGACGCGCGCGCATGCGCCGTTGCGCGTCTCCCCCTTCTCGAACATTCCACAGCTGACGCGCGCATGCACCGTCACCCACCATCTGTGCCGCGCGCGCTTCTCCCCTTCGAGAACATTCTACAATTCTCCTGATTCTCCAGTGGACGCGCATGCGCCGTCGCGCTTTGAGAACATTCAACAGCTGACAGTGCATGCGCCGTCGCGCTGTATATATACTCAAGGTCGGCGCTCGCTCGCTCAGTTGCCGCTCGTCGGTTGGTTTGTACGGCGCGTCGACGTCCAAGGTCGCGGTGAAATGAATTCCAACGAATCCACAAACACAATGATCGACGTCCCTTCGACCAGCGCCGCCCTTTCGCATACGTGTTTACGTGTTCACTCATTTAACACCCCCCTCCTACAACCACGTTAACGAATTTAGCCATCGACCCAAGTAAGTCGCAATTTAACACCCCATTTCACAACCACGTTAACCAATTTAGCCATCGACCCAAGTAAGTCGCACTTTAACACCCCGTTAACAAATTATATGCTCCGCATCCTCCTCAGTGTTCCCCCGAGGAAAGCTGCGGGCAATTTTTTTTTGTTCGTGTCACTCGCCCCGAATTCTTCGAGCAGCATGTCACGCGGGAGCACGTGAGTTGATTAGGTATCTGCAGAACCTGCTAAGAGAGGGTAACGTGGAGAGGCTACAGCCTGTTCCACAGCCACTTATGCTGGACGGAATGCGCTAGCACGTGAGTGTGTTTTGTCAGTGCCTGGGCCAGCTGAAGAGCATGCGCAGTAAGGGTGGCCACACTCGCTGGATTGAGTTGGACCCTGAGCTGCTTCGCATTTTGAAACAACGAGAACATGCAAGCTCAGGTATCAAACAATAACATAGGGGCGCTATATTTGAATAAGAACACAAGAAATGAAATAACGTAACATCATATTTATTTGCGAGGCCATAAAGACGCCTTTTTTTGTTTTGAGAAATAGGCTCAGGATGTGCTACTTATAATGGAGAGGTATATGTTATTCCCCCAAGCGGAAAGAAGAACTTGAACGCATATGTGTTTGATTGGAAAAGAGCAAGGTTATGAGAGTGTGTGTGGAAAATAGTTCTAGCTGCAAATAGCATTTGGTACCGTAACTTTTTTACATATAATTGACTGTGTACTAGTTAATACATCAACTTTAATTGTAGCATGCGGTTTTTTCGGCTAGTAATACAGCCTTATTAAGCGATTTTGTAGGAAAATCTGTCCAGTTATTTTTTAAAAATAACCCTAAACGCTTTTCGTTTAGCTGCTTTAATCTTGATTGTGTTTTTTTGTGTCATTGAAGTCCTCAGCTTTATCAACTCAATATACTGTGTTTTTCTTCAAATATATAGTTTGAAATTCGTGTAATAAAACAATTATAAAGCGAACCTATAAATTCAAATATTTGTACTGATGTATAAATATTTCAATCAATTGTTTAGCCATAGGTAAGAATTCACATTGAGCTTTTAAGTGTATCAGCACCAAAACAAGGGAAAATGGTACGTTGAAAATAAGCACGTTGTTGTTGTCGAGAGCATGTGCAGCTCACACTTTTCAAGCGGCAAAAATACTACATTAAAGAATTCCCAATGCTCACAAATATTGCTCTTGAGGCATGATTTTAAGATTTCTTTTCCTAATCGTCTGTACGTGCCCATTGTGAACGCGAAAGGGTGCTTCTAATTTTACGTGCTTCCAAGGCTCAATGGCTAATTAAGTTTCGTAAAAAATTGTGGGCTCTTCCATTCACTTGATGGGCTATAAACTAAACGACTTTCGAAACGTCCCGTGTAGTAGCCAGTGCTTGACAATTGTGTCAGTATACTATCTGTTCGATTGCATTAAAACATTCACGTGAGACACGTAAAAGTATTGAAACTGACCGAGTTTCTTCACGATGGTGTTTGTCATCGTATTGACTGATATGTGAGGTTTAACGTCCCAAAACCACTATATGAATATGAGAGACGCCGTAGTGGAGGGCTCCGGAAATTTCGATCAGTTGGGGTTCTTTAACGTGCGCCCAAATCTGAGTACACGGGCCTACAACAATTCCGCCTCCATCGGAAATGCAGCCGCCGCAGCCGGGATTCGATCCCGCGGCCTGTGGGTCAGCAGCCGAGTACCTTAGCCCCTAGACCACCACGTTGGGGCTGTCATCGTATTATTTTAGAGTTTGCAATGCACGAAGTACTGTGATCCTTTGAACACGTTTATAATCATGTACAGAGAGATCATATTTTCTAGAATCATAGTTTCCCTGCAAGCATGAATATAAGTGCACAAATACAGCAATGCGAATATTTTGCGGGGCCACTACATACACCTCCTCGCTACAAAAAGGAAAAAAAAAATCTTGGTAGTTCTTACACAAAATAAAACTAACTACTGCTTAGTTTATGTACATTCAGAATTATGAAATATAGCAAGTTAACAACAAGGCATTAGGAATATCAAACTGAACAAATGAAGATAACTCTAGATAATCGTAGTGTGAGCTGAATTTGTTATACATATTGCAAGGTTATACTAAATAAATATTGATATGTTATCTTTACAGGAATGCCAAATTGTTCGCTGTGGGTGACGGAACAATACAGAAACCTAACAAAACTTCCCTATCTGACAAGAACCATCTTCGAAACTAACTGTAATGACCCATTTATGCAGGCATATTGGGAGAACTGCACACGTTTTTGGCAGCAATAAAACAGTGCTTTTTGAGCGATACCTGGAATGCGTTTAGCGAGATGGTTTGTGATTACATGTGAATGTACAGACGGTCTTTGTACGTTGCACGAATAGCGTAGACGCTAACACATTACCTGCTATGAGGAAACTGAGCCCGCTGCAAACGTGTAACTATGAATAAACATGGGGTAGAGAGGAAGCTGCTTAGAGTCGAGCGTAGTCCCCCAGTTGGCGGGACAAAATACTTGGAGCACCCGCTAGCACACGATAGATGCACTGTGGTGCGCGCTCGCTCCCGGCGTACGATCTCTTTCTTCGACAGCGAAGGCAACCAAGCGCTTGCTCCCTGCAAGTGCTTAGATCTTGGGTGGAGACATCTATGGGGCCTGTGGTGTCATTTCGTCGCACAATCTCTGTCTCTTCGGAAGTGACATCAATGAAGACATGTTCAGGGTGGAAGACGAAGCAGGTCGAGATGACCGAAGCGAGCGGAAGGATCTCCATTAGCTAAGAGTTTTGTTTGTATTTTGGCTCTTCGTGTTCATTTTTGGATTCCTTTACCTTTTTGTAGCGGTCTTTTAGAGGTCAAGCTAGTCAGACTATTCCAATATCTCTTACGTCACCTGGTCAAGTGCACTATCCTTGGCTGGCAGGCCGCTTGATGCCGAAGCTCTGGGGGCCGGATTTGCAAAACTCACTTACGAAAACATTTTTGCAAGAGAAATGCTGCTACGTAAGTCGATTCATGAAACAAAAAAAATGTCGTAAGAGGCCATCGATGTCACATCGTCCGCTGCAATGAAGCGTGCTGTGACTGCCCGGGAACATGTCAGTGATGGTGATGCAGTTGCTATATTTGCTTAAGTCACTGAAAAGTGCTGGTAAATGGATTCACGAAGCAAAGTTTGGCGTAAAACAAGCGTGACAAAAAAAATTTCAAGAGTGGTTTTGACCACTCTTAAGAACACTGTGGCTACTCAGAATCTGCTGCCGCGGCAGTATAATTTGGTGCCCTGGCTGGTTTTGGGTTAATTGACGCCCATGTGGGGATGCCTGAAAACTGCTGGTGCGTTTTTATTTATTTTGGTGCTTTGAGTTTGGTGTGTTGGTTCTCTTGTACGCAGTGGATGGTATTGACAACCAAGATCGTCGAATAAATTCTTAGTCGCAGTAATTGAAGAATTATATTGGGCGTCAATAGCGCAAAATCTGCATATAAGTATTTGTGATTAAATAAAAACCAATGTGCTACGTGAATGGTGGGTTCATTCAAATGTACCACGGCATATGATAAATTTTATTTGTTATGTTGTTGTGTTGCGCGCCACCTCATCCAATAAAAAGTACAACTCGAGATTCTTGCCTCATTGGTATAAATTACAACCAAAGAGGTTAATAGGAGCACATTCCTTGCACGCTATTGGGAATAAAAATGATCGGAAATTCTTAATTAGCGGTCAATTAGCCATAGCGTACTTCGATTGGCTCTAACTGTCCATTGGGCAAGATCTCTGAAATACAGCTGCCGATACCCTTTGGGACGATCTGAAATGGGCGCGTACATTGCAAACCAAATCATAATAGGGATGTGCGTGATTACGCAGGAAACTACAAACGAATCAAGGGTTTCTACCTCCAATGTTCAGAAAACGATAGGGGCCGTGATAACATGGCAAAGCAGTCGGGATACAATCACCCTAGTAATTTTAAATGACACCGGAATTGTGCAAACTCTCACTATTCTAGAGCAAACCTTGGTGCAATTTATCCCTGCGACAATTACCAGCCGTTTAACTTGGCGCACGAATTTCACTCAAAGGTAGAGCGAGCCACTGACATATTTTGTGCGACGCAGCGACCACTCGACCTGGGAATTATCGTGTTGCGAAGGCGAAATCTCTGTGGCATGCTCTGATCGAAGCAGACGACAAACGTGAGCAGGCGAGGCTTGGCCGAAAGACGCAGCTTGTGATTGGTTGTGAAGCAATACTCTCAATATCAGCTCACTCCCTGACGTTGCCAAAACACTCCTTTCATCTGGAACGCCTGTCGTATTTCAGATAGAAGACAAGAGTCGAAAACAGTTTTGCCCTGCGAAGTTGCAGTGGTGGGGCTTGGCGTTTGAAATGCGAAGCCTTTCTGAGGGAACTTCGGTAACATTACGCGTATCTATCTATCTATCTATCTATCTATCTATCTATCTATCTATCTATCTATCTATCTATCTATCTATCTATCTATCTATCTATCTATCTATCTATCTATCTATCTATCTATCTATCTATCTATCTATCTATCTATCTATCTATCTATCTAGTCGCCTACGACTTTTAGCTCTCCTGGCCGTTTCGATAATGGTATCAATACTAAACTTGGTATGGCATAACATGACTGTATAAAGAGCATATTTGAATAGTCATAACATCACAATCATGACATAGATGTCATGAATGTCATGATTTACATTTCATGGTCCTGCAGCGCTTGCGGTGGTTTCGTTCACGTGGCATGTTGCAATACTTGTATGGTATGGCACGATTGCATGACGCACACAAGTAACTGACCCTAACATAAAAATCATGACATGCGTGTCATGTAACATCATGATCACATTAGACACTCATTATGTTCTCTCGGCCTTTCTCTTGCTTCGCATATACAGAATTCGGGATTACGTGACGTGAATGAATGACGAAAGTATGTGACCAATGCCAACATGATAATCATGAGAAGCGTGCCATCTAGCAACATGACTACATGGCACAGTCAAGGCGCCAATATATTTCGACGTGACTTGGTGCGCGTGCTCACTGGCGTTAATTCGTCGGGTGACGCCGGAAATGCCATGCCAGGTACCAGCCCTGCCATATATTCGCAGGTGCGTGCCGTGCTGCGTTTCTATGACGCATGCGCGTTTCAGCGCGTCCAGCGTCCCTCCATCACGGAAATTGGGACACGCAGTGTTGTCGAGCGTAACACATCAGCGCAAAATGCAGCATGTTGCATTTCGCGCCCATTAGCCCATGCTGAGGGACGCTGGTCGCGCTGGTCACGCTAGGCGTCAGACTGCAGATTGCGCGCGTTTCGCTAACGTAGCGTTGCTGTGCCCAGCGTGCGCGCGCGTCAACGCTACATTACAGTATATTGGCCACGCCATGATGCGCTCGCCTCCATTTTTCTAGCTCAACGTACACTAAATTTGGTGTTACGTGATGTCAATGAATGACTAAAGTATAAGACTGGTGCAAACATGATAATCCTGACCCGCGGGTCATGCAAGAGCATGACTACATACCACGCTCATAGCGTGCTTCCAGTCGCTTCGCTAGCTTCACATATACTAAATTTGGTGTCACGTTACGTGAATAGATTACGACGGTAAACGACACATTCAAACATGATATCGATGACCCGGAAGTCATGTATGGCATTATTTACCTCCACCTCATAACGTTTTGCTTATTTAAAGTGGCATATCAACGTTTCTTATTCACACTTCGCATATCATCGATGCCAACTGCAGGTGGGATATGCCAATTTTTCGTTGGTTAATTCGTCACTTCTTTACGTGATAACCACAGTCAGAGTGCCGTGATGTGACAAACCGAAGCTGCAATACGCGACATTTTGTTGTGCATCATGTTGAAAGCACGCCTAGACTGTTATTCGATAAGAACTTAAGAGTTTTATGTCCGAGTGATAGCCCGTGAACGTCAAGCTTCCCTCAGGCCTTGCAAAGATATCACTGGTGCCTTGCATTGGATAGAGTTGTAGGCCAGTACCGGCTAACTACAGATTTTCGAGTGGATCTGACCCTCGTTTTGCACGGCACTAGAGCCTTGACAACTCTGCAGAGGCTCATGGCCAGTCTTTACACTATATCAATGGACGTGCATGCCTGGCCAGCCTTTGATTGCTGCCCCGCAGTGGTGTTCTAGTGGCTAAGGTACTCGGCTGCTGACCCGCAGGTCGCGGGATCGAATCCCGGCTGCGGCGGCTGCATTTCCGATGGAGGCGGAAATGTTGTAGGCTTGTGTGCTCAGATTTGGGCGCACGTTAAAGAACCCCAGGTGGTCGAAATTGCCGGAGCCCTCCACTACGGCGTCCCTCATAATCATATGGTGGTTTTGGGACGGTAAACCCCACATATCATCATCAGCCTTTGATTGCTATGTCATCGGCAGCTTCCAGTCTGCAGATGTTGTTTGCCATTTAGCCCCAGAGCACACTTGGTATGTGATGAAACTGATGGCTACTAAATGCTGCCATCGGTCTGTTGACCTTGCGGAACTAAATTTGTAGCTATTTAAGTTGTACTATACCGTGTGCAAGTTTTGCAGCCCAGCAGATGTAAGTAACGGAATGGAGCCGGCAGAAGGGGCAGAACGAAAGAACGTTTATTTCTTGGTGTTATGGGCTTCATACCTACACATAAAAGTCACATTGCTCGTGATGATAAGCAAGAGTATGGCACATGCAAACAGTACTGCTCTTGTTTTACATCAGTGCGCGTTTTGATAACACTGCATCCCTCCCCCCTAAGCCAGAGTAGGCCAGACGATCTGGTTGTTTCCGCTGGCAAGTCGAACGTCATAGCGGTTGTTGGTCTTTGGCTTGCGAGTTTACTTCTCGTACGCCCGCATCTTGACGAGCGTCTGCCTGCTTGGGAGAACACTGAGATTCGACGTTCACTTGGTTCTGCTTGTTGGGTGATAACCCCATGTCCAGACGCGGCCGGAGTTAATCTACGTGGCACCGCTGTGGTCCCTCCGGTGTTTATAGTGAAACCATGCGTGCTCTCTTCGTGGACACTACTGTCGCCAGTATCCATCTCTCACCAGACTGATACTGGCACGGCCATGCACGCCTTCCTGGATGGAACCGCGTTTGGGCTGTTGCTTGTACAGATTCGCCGGAACCATCATTTCCGGCCACCTTTTTGTCTCTGAGCGAGACCATAGGCCTGGTTCGAGGACAAAAGCCCAACAGCAGTCATGCTGGCGATTTTCCTCCTTCCAAAGGGGTCGTTCTGTAACGTAATAAGAACTTTAACAGCCGTTCTTGCAACGTACCTGTCGGATTCTTTCGAAGTCCTTTTTATGGTCCACATGGCCCGTTCCACCAACCCATTTGACTGCGGATAGTATGGGGCTGTTTTCACGTGTTTCAAGTAGTTTTCCTGCAAGAACCTTGGCATGGTGGCACTTGAAAACTGTGGGCCGTTATCTAATACTAAGCAGCATTGGAGGCCAAAACGCACGAAAATGGCTTGGAGTACGTGAATCGTTGCCTTCGCCGCGGCGGTCTTCAAATGTATGGCCTCAATCCATTTAGTCTCGGCGTCCGCCAACACAAAAACTTGGTAGAAATTGATGGGGCCCGTAAAATATATGTGAAACCTTTACCATGGCTTGTTGCTCGCCGGCCAAGGAGACGGAACTTCTGCGGCAGGCATGGGCCAGGACTGTATACACTTTGGGAAACTTTGAACCAACAGTTCGATGTCCCTGCCTAATCCAGGATACCAAAAAGTGCACGTGCTTTGCGCTTCATCGCGCTGATACCGGGGTGACTGTCGTGCAGTTCCCTTAGCCTGCACCGTCGCGCCGCATCTGGCAAAACTACTCAATGGCCCCAGTAAATGAGCTCATAACTGGCTGCGAGATCGTCACGGCAAGAAAAGTACGGCGTAAGGTGTTGCTGTGCTGCAGATAAGCACCGTGGCCAGCCGTGCGTTATCCATACCCTGATCTGATGAAGCGTATTGTCTCTATGGCTCAGATCGGCTAATTGCTCTGCGGAAAGTGCCATGAAATTTAGGCCTCGTGTGTAGAACACGTATTCCATGGGTTCTTCCCCTCCTCAGTCCTCCCAGTACGGCAATGGTAGACGACTGTGAGCGTCTGCGTTAGCATTTAGCTGACCTGGCCGGTACTCGATGTCATATTGGTAAGCCGACAGTAGCAATGCCCACCGTTGAATTCTCGCAGCTGCCATATGCGGAATCGGCTTCTCCAGGTGAAACAGTCCCGTGAGTGGCTTGCGATCTGTCACCAGAGTTAAATGCTTCGCCAACAAGAAATCTCGAAACTTGATAACGCCGAATACCAAGGCAAACGCTTCTTTCTCTATTTGCGAATAATTTCACTCAGCAGCTGTCAGGGTTCTCGAGCAGAAGGATGTGGGATAATATCGGTTTCCAATACGATGTGACAGCACCGCGGCGACCCTAACTGGTGAAGCATCGCACTCAAGCCGCAACGGCTTTTCGGGATCGTAGTGTACGAAAAATTCCGCTGCCACCATCGCGCACTTGGCGGCCTTGAAGGCTTCCTCGTCTTCGGCTCTCCATTGCCATCACGCTGATTTAGCCAGCAGCCGATAGAGTGGATACAACGTTTGTGGCAAGGTTATGCAAAAACTTAGCGTAATACGTAATCAGTCCCAAAAAATAACTTCAGCTGGCTCACCGTCTCTGGCCTTGGTGCCGCGGTGATGGCTTCCATATTGTCAGGGGTGTGGATAACCGTTGCGTCAATCTCGTGGCCTAATAACAATACTTGTCTGTCGTGAAACCTGCATTTGTCGAGGTTCAACTTGCGTCCATTGTCTCGTAGACGCTGAAGGACTCTCCGCGGATTGTAATCATCGTTCTGCTTTTCGGCTATGATGATGTCATCCAAGTAAACCTTGATGCGAGACAGGCCTTGCAGAATGGACCCTGGGTGGTGCTGGAACAAAACCGGAGCAGATGAGATGCCAAAAGTGAAGCGGTTATTTGCAAATAGCCCAGTGTGTGTTCATCACAGCCATTTTTTGTGCCTCTTCGTCCAGTGAAAGTTGATTATAGGTGTGCCGTAAATCCAAAGTGGTGAACACCTCGCCCTCGTGCAGAGGTGTAAATATGTCCTCAATTTTCGGGAACGGATATTGTTCCCAATATGTTGTCGGATTCACGGTCAATTTGAAATCTCCGCACAGCCTTATATCCCCGTTACGTTTCACTACGGGCACGACAGGCGTAGCCCGCTCTGATACTCTCACTGGTGAAAGCACTGCTTCCTGTACTTGGCGGTAGATTTCTGCCGACACTTCATCTCGAAGCGCGAATGGCACAGGTCGAGCCTTGAAAAAGCGTGGTACAGCAGCCGCTTTTTTTGTGTAGCTTCACAGGCAGCCCCTTGCAACAACCCAACCTCTCCTGAAAAATTTCCGAAAATTTAGCCACAAGTTTCCCTGTGGCTGCGTCGCATAGAACCATATTTACGTTGTCCGGCGCACATTCTTCCTGTAGCGCCATGCCAGAATTCCGGAAGGCTTGGATGGTGTTGCGGCCGCACAGCATAGGCCCATTGAAATCCACTACAACTAGCAAGCTCTCCACTTCCGTGTTACCGCATTTGACCTCCATGGACACTCAGCCAAGGACCGGCAGCGGCCCCAGGAAGACGTCAGGCGCAGTGAAGTATTCATCAGTGTCGCCCACAGTTCACGATGGTTCTCGAATACCCTCTTTGGAATTACGCTGATAGTGGACCCTTTATCTACCAGCATGTGCAGTTTCGGCCCTCCCAGATGAAATCCCTTTCGAATAGTCGAATGAGTCGTTGCTACTGTAGCTCTGAGCCACCAAAGCATAGAGAACTTTTTCTTCAATGCCGTCTAGCTCATTCACAGCATACCTTCCAGAGGGGTTACCGCGACCACTGGAGCACCTTCTCACCAGGTGTCCCTTCATGCCGCACTTCGCTTTCTTGTGCCTGCACATTTCTGAAGCATTGTTCGAGCCACATCAGCATTGAATAGACTCAGTCGTGAGTGGATACCCTTGGCTGCATTTCTGCGGGTTCCTCCTGTCCTTCTGTACAAAACTGATGACACCATTGTCGTTGAAGCTCCTCGCTTGCATAGTCCGCACATTTGTTTCCGCCGTTTCTGCAGCAAGAGCAAAAGCCTTTGCCTCCGCCAAATTCAACGTCCCTTGTGACATCATGTGTCGTCGAGCTTGTTCGTCACGGATTCTGCAGACAATTCGATCCCGCAACATGCGGTCCAAGAAATTTGCAAAATCACAATAATTTGCGAGACTTCTCTGGTCAGTGATGTAGTCCCGTACCTCTTCGCCTTCTGTTTGATTTCTTATGAAAAAAGCATAGCTCGCTTTTTTCACCACACCGGGGGGCTTAGTAGCTTGGAATTTTATTATTCATGTATTGTCAAGAATTTCTTTGAGCTGTGCCGACTTTTCAGCCCAAGTGTCCTATCGTGCTTCATTATTGTGTTGGTAGTGATCTGAGCTATGTAAATAAACCGAGTAATATTGTCACGTGCTTGCTCAAGAAAGACGATGGCCGTTGCGCATGTGCCATAAAGGACTATGAAATAGACGAAAAAAATGAATGCACAAGCGAAATCTATTAAAAAGACCGACCTGCTTCTGGTGTCTCAATATCTGCTGCAAGACCTCTGTTTTGACATCGTGACACTGGTGGAGGTGCTGGAGCCTGCAACCTGATGCCGGACAGTCTATCTCAGACCCGTTCACCTAGTCCAGAGACTCAGCCCCTCGTCACGACTTTGGTGCACCGATTCAGTCGGCGCCTACTAAGCCTAAGTCCGGAGTCCACACCTGTTCAGCCTCTTACCAGCATGGCAGCTCCTACGAAGTCCACAGTTATCCCTCCATCGCAGACAATTCTTCCCTCGCAGGCGACTCTTGAACACCCTCGCGTTCCTGAAGATTTCCGCGGGGAAGAGTACGATTACGTCGAGGTCTCGCTCAAGAAGTTCGAACGGGTCGCTGTATCCAACCATTGGAGCGAACAGCACAAACTTTGCCGTGCATAATTGGCACTGGAAAATAGCGCCCGCTTGTGGTACGAGAACTGCGAGGCTACTTTCCTATCTTGGTAAGATTTCTATTGAAAGCTCCTCGCCACATTATTGAACTCGGACCGACGGGATCGCGCACAGCAACTGGTTAAGGCGAGCGAGCAAAGACCCAATTAAACAGCCGTTATGTACGCAGAGAGTATGATCCGTCTGCTTCGACGAGCTGACCCGGACATGCCCGAGGCGACGAAGGTGCGTAACCTAATGCAGGGCAATAAGGAACCAGTGTTTGCAGGCCTCGTACGAAATCCACCTACAACCGTAGATGAAATCATAAGAGAGGCGACTGTCATCGAGCGCGCGCTGCAACAACGATGCCGACACTTTGACTGCCTGCCGAATCACACGGAAGTAAGTGGTGCAGCTCAGAACACTGCTGTCTGCGAAAGTTCCCTCCGACAAATGATTAGAGAAATACTGCGCGAAGAACTTCGGGCCCTCTGCGTTCCTCCTACACAACCACCCGTCGCATTAGTTGTCGAAATCATCCACCAGGAGTTGAAGCAAGCCGTTACACCACCCACGCCAAGTCCTGAGCCACATCCACTGTCCTTTGTGGCGACGCCCTTCTAGCCACCACCCGCTGCCGTAGCTTGGTGGCAACGGGATTCTATAAGACGAACACCAGTTCGCCGAACTGACTTATGGCGCAAAGCCGACCGTCGACCTGTTTGCTTCCGTTCGGAGAACCAGGTCACATTGCCCTCTATGGCCGTCATGGTGATTCCGGATTCGGGTACTTTTCTCGTCTGACTTCTTTCTGCTCTGCAGACCGTCGCGCCCACAATGCCGATCAACTGTCGACTGGCCCAGCAACTCCGCCGCGTCGCTGGCGATCTCCATCACCTGCGCGTCACCATGACTTCCCTCAGAGCTACGTGGACGTCACTAGAGGCCATTCACCTAGCCCGCGCCAGGGAAACTAACTGCTACGATTTTCAGGGGCAACGTTGCCAATCGTCGAGACACCATAAAGTTCACCCTATCATTGCAAGAAGAGATGACGACAACGACGACTAATACTAATGCCGATGAAGTACGTGCCGATCTTGGTGTTCTCATCAATGGACATCACGTTACAGCACTGGTCGACACTGGCGCCGACTTCTCAATAATGCGACGAGAATTCGCCCACTGCCTTAGAAAGGTCAAGATCCCATGGACAGGACCACACATAGGAAGTACTGGTGATCAGTCGATGACTCCCACGGATGAATGCATTACTCGACCTCGCATCAGACATTCTAGCTTCGTGGCCACTTTCGTCCTGTTGCCAGACTGCTGTAAATAGCTAATATTGGGCATGGGTTTTCTTCAAGATCATGGTGCTGTTATCAACATCCCTCAACGTATGGTGACGTTTCGCGCACATTCGTATGTCGACAACAGCAGCGACAAACCACGCGGTCGTTTGCGCATAGTCGATGATGTGACGCTCCCACCAAGATCCTGCTGCCTTGTGTCGGTGTCCAGTGGGTGACCTTGCTATAAAGATGTGATAGCGGGGCACATAGTCACTTTTTTGCTGTGAGAGGCGTCTTGGCGCCTAATGGCGGACAGGCAGAAGTTCTCCTCCCAAACTTCAGCAACTAGCGCCGTCAAATAAAGAGGGGTACCGCAATTGCCTACTACGACGATGTAGAACAAGCTGGGGATTGTTTTGCTTTGTAACCAGACGACACGACTGTCCCTTCCTCGATAATTTTGCTGGTGGACATCTGCTCCATGCTGACGCCCTCTGATAGTAAGCGCCTGTTTGAACTTATACACGAATTTAGACTGCTTTTCGCGTACGTTAAAGATCTAGCAATCATCATTGACCAAGCACCGCATCATTGCTGAAGGCAACACGCACCGGATTCGGCAAAAGCCCTAACGCGTGGCTCCGAAAGAACGCGAAGAGGTTCAGAAGCAAGTACAGAAGATTCTCGTGGATGACGTCATACAACCTTCGAAGAGTCCTTGGTTTCGGTCAAGAAGATAGATGGCAACTTGCACTTCTGTATTGATTATTGCAAGTTGAACCAAGTCACGAAGAATGATGTCTATCCACTGGCTCGCATAGATGGCTGGCACCGAGCACAAACCAAAAGGAAGCACCTTAAATTCGTAAAGAACATCGGGCGTCACAAAGGCAGTTTTCTCACGATCTCTCTGGTCGACTTCCATTGTCCAGTAGCTGCCTTGGAAGTCCATCGAAGAGACATAGCGCACATGATGCAGCCGATCACTCGATCGGCTGCATCATGTGCGCTATGTCTCTTCAATGGACTTCCAAGGCAGCTACTGGACAATGGAAGTCGACCAGAGAGATCGTGAGAAAACTGCCTTTGCGACGCCCGATGTTCTTTACAAATTTAAGGTGCTTCCTTTTGGTTTGTGCTCGGTGCCAGCCACTTTTCATTGTCTCATGGACACCGTATTATCAGGCCTGAACTGGCAAACAATTTGGTCTACCTGGATGATGTTATTGTATTCTAATCAACATTGAAGGAACATCTCAGCCCCATATTCACCATCCTCCAAGTCCTGTGTTCAGCTGGCCTTACTTTAAAACCGGAAAAAATGTCATTTTGGTTTAAAAAAATTCAGCTATGTAGGCCACGTCGTCAGTCACGAGGATGTTCGACCTAACCAGGCCAAAATACATGCCGTAGCACAATTTCCTGCACCACGCGACAAAAAGGCCTTGAGACCCTTGTTAGGGTTGTGCGCTTATAACCAGCGATTTATCGAGGACTTTTCATCTATTGCTGCGCCATTGACATGACTCACACGTGAGGACGCCCCCTTTTTTGGGGTGAACAGGAACAAATGGCATTCAATGAACTACGACAACACCTGCAAAAACCTCCAGTCCTTGCACACTTCGACCAGGAAGCCCCTACACCACTTCACACTGAGTTCAGAAATGTAGGCCTGGGTGCTGTTCTGGTGCCATAGCAAGGCGGCCGTGAAAGAGTAATAGCCTACACCAGCAGAACTCTTTCTCTCGCACGGAGGAGAACTACTAGACTACCGAGAAGGAGTGTCTCGCCGTGGTGAGGACGGTCATCAAAATTCGTACATATTTGTACGACCGCTCCTTTAAGGTTGTTAACGACCATCACTCTTTGGGCTGGCTGAACAACCCTAAAAATGCACCTGGCCGTTTGGCGCGCTGGAGCCTAAGCCTTTAAGAGTGCCACATGACCATCATCTATAATTCTGAGAAGAGGCACACCGACACCGGCTGTCTCTCACGGTCGCCAGTGAAGACTGTAGCTCCTGATCACAAAAACATCAACGGGGCATTCTTGGGAGTTGTCCCCACAGCCACTATAGCACGAGAGCGGCACAGTGATCCCGAGCTGTTACCAATCATTGAATGCTTAGAAGGACGACGTGAAGACGTGCCATGGTTGTTTGCTTGAGGACTGCCATCTTTTTGCTTGCGAAACAATTTTCTCAATAAGAAAAACCTTTGAAAAACCGGCAACCCGCACTTGGTCGTCGTGCCTGCCTCTCTTCAAAAAGAAATTATGGAAGCGTGCCATGATGAAGCAGCTTCTGGTCATCTAGGCTACACCCGAACATTGTGCCGACTACGATGCAAGCACTACTGGCCAAAGTTACCTGCTGCTGTTAGCCATCACGTGCGAACTTTCACTCACTGCCAAAGACGCAAAGCGCCTCCTAGAAAGCCAGCTGGTCTTTTCAACCAGTCGAAGCACCAGCAAAGCTGTTCACCCATAATTGGATGGATTGCCTTTGTCCATTTCTAACTTCCACAACAAAGAACAGATGGATTATTGTGGCCACCAATTACCTCTCTCGTTATGCGGAGACTAAACCTATGCAGCGCAGCACAGCAGCAGAAGCCGCTAAGTTCTTCATCGAAAACAACATTCTTCTGGACAGTGCGCAGCTGACAGCAGTGATCACAGACAAAGGACCTGCCTTCACCGCAGAACGTTTGGAGTCGGTTCTCTGACTCAGCGGTACAGCTCACCGGAGAACAACGGCGTACCATCTGCAGACAAACGAACTGACGGAGCACCTCAATAGGACTCTCACAGACATAATCAGCATGTACGTTGACACGGGACATAAAAACTGGGATCTGATATATCCGTACATGACCTTTGTCTATAGTACCGATTGACAAGAAACCACTGGAATGACACCGTTCAGTCTGGTCTATGGTCACGAAGTCACGGCAACGTTGGACGCTATGTTGCCGCATGAGTGTGACGACATCCATGTAGACACCGAATAAATCACTCAGCAAACCGAGGAAGCCAGACGTCTGGCGCGTGTACCCATCTGTCATCAGCAGCACCAAGAAGCACAACGATACGACCCCCAATACAAGGTCATTAGCTACATACCAGGTGACAAGGTTGGGGTTCGGATTCTGATACGTTGACGTGCACTGTCTGAAAAACGGCTAAGACGGTACTTTGACCAATACAGCGTCATGCGACGCTTGAACGACGTGAACTAAGTTGTTCCCGACACTGATTGCAGTTATAAGCTCTATAAACATTTACACGAGGTCGTGCACGTCGTGCGCATGAAGCCGCATTTATCGAGGTAATTAGCTTCCGGTTGCCATGTTGGTGCAATGACTTCATACGCCTGGAAGAGCGCCCAAGTTGCGCATCGGGACGATGCCTCTTTCGGTGTGGGGCAAATGTCACGTGCTTGCTCAAGAAAGAGGATGGCAGTTGTGCATGTGCATGAAAGACTACGAAATGGACAAAAAAGAAGAACTCGCTTGCGTGTCCTAGCAAAAAGACCAACCTGCTTCTGGTGTCTTAATGTCGGCTGCAAGACCTCTGTTTTGACGTCGTGACAATATTGCAAACATGTACGAAACTATTATACACAGCCCTTTTCTTTAGCATGACATTGTGGAGGGCTTTCTTTGTGTTTTTCTTATAAAAAATGCTTGTCATTGGGCAGCAGCAGAAACTGCACATCAAGCTTTTGCAAGACGCTTCGGGAAACACTGAATTCAGACATAACAGTGCTGGGGAATTTCTCCCGTAGGTTACTTTCTGTTTATTAGAAATAAGTGTATTAGAATTCTTGGGTTATAGCCATTCATCTTAATATTTACACCTCAGTGTATGTATGTATGTATGTATGTATGTATGTATGTATGTATGTATGTATGTATGTATGTATGTATGTATGTATGTATGTATGTATGTATGTATGTATGTATGTATTGTATGTATTATGTATGTATGTATGCATGCATGCATGCATGCATGCATGCATGTATGTATGTATGTATGCATGTATGTATGTATGTATGTAGGTACGTATGCATGCATGCATGCATGCATGTATGTATGTATGTATGTATGTATGTATGTATGTATGTATGTATGTATGTATGTATGTATGTATGTATGTATGTATGTATGTATGTATGTATGTATGTATGTATGTATGTATGTATGTATGTATGTATGTATGTATGTATGTATGTACGTATGTTGTATGTATACACCTTTTCAATGAGAATCTGTTTCATATTGTCGAGTAAGTTTGGTAATGATTTGTCTGAGTTTCTTTCTAGTTCCTTTTCTTCAGAGCCATTATGATTTCTAATTTTTTTACTGCATAAAAACATGTAACCTGACACAAAATATGCGCATTCAAACAAGCTGTTCATTTGCCAACGTATAGTCATGAGCAAGAAATAGGGTAAATTTAAATAGAACTCACCTGCAAAGATTAGTCTAGAGCATAGCTTCTCTACATGGCATATCTTGTACACATTGCGTTGGTGGAACATTACAATTTCAGTGATAAGTGATACTTATGCTTCTCTTCAATAGACCTACGTTGTGGCTATTGGCACATTGCGGTCGACGAAAACGAGTAAGACTGCGTTGGTAATTGTAGACGGCCTATGCCAGTTCCAGGTTATGCCGTTTGGGCCATGCAACGCCCCATCCACGTTCGAGCGCATGATGGCCTCTCTGCTACAATGATTCAAGTGGTCAACATGTCTTTGTTACCTTGACGGTTTGTATATTCGCCAACATTTGAGACCCCCCTTCAGCGTTTGTCAGATATTCTCGACATATTCCGCACTGCAGGTCTATAAACTCTTTGAAGTGCCACTTCACACGCCGGCAATTTACAGTGTTGGGTCACCTTGTCGACAATTCAGGTGTGAAGACGGACCCGGTGAAAATTCGTGCAATCGCCAGTTTTCCTATTTTAGAAGGTTTGTTAAACATTTGGCAACCATCGCTTGACCCCTCACTGAGCTTCTGAAGAGAGACGTCACTTTTACGTGGGGTACCAAGTTGCTGCTTTTTTTTACCTAATCACGCTACTCAAGACTCCACCTATATTGACTCACTTTGACCCATCCGATTCTACAGAAGTACAAACCAATGCTATTGATCACGGGATTGGAGCCGTCCTAGCCCAACGCCAATGGGGACAGGACCATGTTATTACCTACGCTAGCCGCCTCCTCACAGCTGCTGAACGCAACTATTCCAGTGCAGAGTGGGAATGTCTTGATCTTGTTTCAGGAGTCTCATTGTTCCACCCATATTATTATGACATAACTTTCTTTGCAATAACTGACCATCATGTGCTATGTTGGCTTACGTCACTGAAGGATCCTACTGGCCGGCTCGATTACTAGGCTCTGCGATTGCAAAAGTATACCTACACGGTTACGCACAAGTCCGAACGCCTACACTATGATGCAGACTGCCTGTCCCACCACCCGGTCGCTGAATCGAGCATTATGCCTAACACCAACACCGACCCTTGCGTCTTTTCTTTTCGCAAATTACACGCATCGGGGATGCGAAGCGCTCTGATGTGTCCTTGCGTGCTATCATCGAGAGCCTCGAATCGCCATCTTCCGATCAGTCCTATTGCTCATTCGTGCTCCACGATGGTGTATTATGCCGCCAAAACTTTTGAGCTGAATGGACCGGGCCTGCTGCTTGTCCTTCCAAACACCTTCACTCAGAAGTTCTGCACGAACTTCAAGACCTTCCGACCGCTGGTCCTCTTAGTGTGTCACGCACTTAATACGGAATCAGTCAACGCTTCTTTTGGCCAGTGCTCACACTCTCAGTAAGAAGATACATTGCGCCTTGT
Organism: Rhipicephalus annulatus; assembly: GCA_013436015.1. Taxonomy (NCBI): domain Eukaryota; kingdom Metazoa; phylum Arthropoda; class Arachnida; order Ixodida; family Ixodidae; genus Rhipicephalus; species Rhipicephalus annulatus. Next base: position 29,444 of record WOVY01007523.1, read on the forward strand.
GATAAACGTAAGTGCGGAAAAAACACCAACAGTGCTTTCTGCCGGATTTCAACCACTTGACATTTCGTAGAAACCGTTCATCCATGCCAGCTTAGACGTACTTGGCCCGATCATCTTGTCTTTCTCAGGCAACAGGTTGATAGCCACGGCCACCGACTACGCCACGCGTTATGCCATTACACGAGCTCTTCCAACAAGCTCCGTGCTGTCCGTGCTCTCTATCCATGCTCTTTTGCCTTGCTGCTTGTCACGATTCCCACCAAATTAGCACGAGAACGTGTCTCGACAAAGGCAGCCAACTTGGCGGCATGCAATTAGCTCACTGCATGTCTAAATTTTCTTCAAAACATCGTGATGACCGGCCGCTGATCGAATATTCAAACACATATAAAGTAATATACCAGGCATGATAGGGGTATTTCGGCACTGGGCACTCTTGCGATAACAGAAGATAGGAGGAGGGCAAATATCAACCCTGAATTATGTTATTTGAGGAGCATAGCACACCACTTTTAGGTCAAAAGAAGACTGAAAGAAGAGAGTGCGAGAGCTTTCTTCTTATGAAATGAATAGCCGTCGTTACGCATATTCTCAGGCGGGGCAATCTCATAAAAATTGACCAGTGATGCTGCAAATTGAACCCAGTACCTCCTAGAGTGTAGTTGAACGCTGTAACCCTTCGTCCACTGCTGCAGTGCTTGACATGAGAGCTTGCAACAGCAGCACTTCCAGTAATGTTAAGATATGTTGAATCCTTCAAATGACGCCATATGCAAAACATTCGGTGAATTTTGGGCAAAAATAGAAACAAGTTAAGGAGAATGGTTTCGCCCATTAATACTAGAAGGTTCAAACCACCTAGTTTACCTGTGTAACCGCGCACTTTTCCGGTTGTACATTACTGTCATGATGTTGAGATAGCCGGCTATAACGTAGGCTATATTCGCATATTTTGCCAAATATAAATAAAAACTAATAGTATATCGGCGTATGACAACACTAATGAATTATTCTAATGTCACAGTCAGTGGTGTGAATTTCACTTAATAAACGCTCAGTTTGTTTCCATTACTGTGATTAAGGAAAAATTTTGCTCAATAACTCAAAACTTTTCTAATTAGCAATGAATCTCACATCTAAAGACAGTCAGTCTTCATTTCGCTATCTGTGCGGCTGTCGCTCCCATAAAAAGCGTGCTCCACTTTTTTGTGCTCTCTAAGCATCCGAAGCTGCTTTTCGGAAACTTTCCCTGACGCCTGCTCGGTGAAAGAATTGTCTTTCATATCTATCACTTAGATTTTAGGTGTTCGCGGAGACTAAATAAGAGTTTCTATCTCTTTTCGTTCCTTTCGCGCGTGAAGTAACGTCTCTTGACTTCAAGACTCGTACAATCTAAAAAAATATCGAGTAAAAAGGGTGTCTTTTTGTCCCACAAATATTATCGTCATCAGACTTGCGTGCACTTCCTTTCTTGAAAATTTGGCGCTGGCCACTTTCCTATGAAGAATGCAACGTAACCCTGATATTGGGCGTGTCCATCGTGACCGAAATGTACCGGGTGCGGGGCGATAGCGCAAGGATAGAACGCAATATGGATGACGATTATTGTTGTGGGACAAAGAGACACCCTTTTTACTGACTCTTTTTTTAGAGTGTATACACGTCCCTTGCTTTGTTTGCTTCCCCATTAAAAAATGGCAGATCCCACGTACAGTGGAAATTGATGATATTCTAAGCACGAATAAGAAATGTTGATATGTCAATTCAAAATCAGCACAACCTAACGAGGTGGAGGTAAATTACGCTGTACATGAATTCCGTGCTATGATTATGATGCTTGGATGTGTCGTTTACCTTCGTCATCTATTCATGTCACGTGATACTAAATTTAGTGTACGTGGAGCTAGCGAAACGGCTGTGAGCACGCTATTAGCGTGGTATGTTGTCATGTTCTTACATGACATCCATGTCAGGATTATCATGTTTGCACCAGTTATATTTCGTCATCCATTGACGTCACGTTACACAAAACGTGGTATATGTGACGCTAGCAAAACGGCCACGAGTTCGTCATGAAGGGCCCAATATAGTCCAATGTAGCGTAGACGCGCGTGCGCGCTAGGCACAGCTACGCTACGTTAGGAAAACGCGAGCACTCTATAATCTGATGCCAGGCGCAACCAGCGTCCGTCGCTGCCTGACGGCTTGACGCGGCCTGACGGCAACCGGCGCGAAATGGGGCATGCTGCATTTCACGCCGATGCGTTACACAAACAACACTGCGTTTCCCTCTTTCCGTGACGGAGGGACGCTGGAGGCACTGAAACGCGCATGCGTCAAAGACACGCAGCGCGGTTCACGCCTGCGAGTATATGGCAAAACCGGCGCCTGGCGGCGCATTGCTGGCGTGACCCGACGACATGAACGCTGGCGAGCACGCGCACCGCGTCACGTCCAAATGTATTGGTGCCTTGACCGTGACATGTAGTCGTGTTCTCACATGACACGCATCTCTTGATTAAAATGTTTGCACCAGTCACATACCTTCGCTATTCTTTGACGTCACGTAATACCAAACTGATTCCGAATTTTGCATATGTGAAGCTAGTGAAACAGCCACAAGCGCATCAAGTGCGGCACGTAGTAATGTTGTTACATGTCACGCATGTCGTGATTATCATGTTTAGATGTGTCATTTACCTATGTCGTCCATTCGCGTCGCGTCATATCGAGTTTGTACATATCAAGCAAGCAAAATGGCCACGAGCGCATCATGAGCGTAGCATGTAGTCATGTTGTCACAGGACACGTATCTCATGTTCATCATATTTGCACCAGTATCATACCCTCGTCATTCATTCACGTCCCATATTACTAAATTTGGTTTAAGTGAAGCTAGCGAAATGGCTGTCAGGGCATCATGAGCTTGGCTTGTAGTCATGTTGTTACATGACACGCATCTCATGATTATCATGCTTGCACTAGTCAGATACCATCGTCATCCATTCAAGTACCGTAATACTAAATTTGGTATAGGTAACACTAGTGAAACGCCCACGAGCGCATCGTGAGCCTGGCATGTAGTCATGTTACATGACACGTACGTCAAGATTTTCACGTTAGATTCTGTTGTTTGTGTTCGCCATGAGATCATGTCATACCATACCAGTTTTGCAACATGCCATGTCAACGACAGCACCGCAAGAGTTGCAGGACCATGAATTTTAGATCTTGACATTCATGACACACATGTCATGATTTTCATGTTATGACTAGTCAAATAAGTTCTTCATACAGTTATGTTATGTCATACCAAGTTAGGTATCGATTCCATTATCGGAACAGTCAGAAGAAATAAAAGTCGTAGGTGGCTAGTTAGATAGATAGATGGATGGATAGATAGATAGATACGCTCAACGTCTCCGAAGTTCGCTAAGAAATGCTTTGCATTTTAAACCACCCGATGAAAAAAGTTGGCAGATTCAACGTACACTGGGCATCAATCGTATGCGAAGCACGAATGAGAAATGTTGATATGTCACCTTAAAATCTACACAATGTTGCGAGGTGGAGCTAAATTATGCCACACATGATTTTCTTGTCATGATTATCATGTTTGAATGTGTGCTTTACTTTCGTCATCTATACACATCACGTGATAGGAAATTTTAATTTATGTGGAGCTAGCGAAACGACCGCGAGCACGCTCTGAGTGTGGTATGTTGTCATGTTCTTACTTGACACGCGTGTCAGGATTATCATGTTTGCACCAGTCATATATTTTGTCATCCATTGACGTCACGTAACACCAAACTTGGCATATGTGGAGCTGGCTAAACTGCACCGAGTGCATCATGAAGGGCCCGATATACTCCAATGTAGCAATGACGCGCGGGCAAACTGTGCACACCGACGCTACGTTAGCAAAACGCGAGTACTTTATAGTATGACGCCAGGCGCGACCCGACGGCAACCGGTTAGAAATGAGACGTGCTCCATTTCGCACCGATGCGTTACCCAGAAAACACTGCGTCTCCTTCTTTTTGTGACGGAGGAACGCCGGATGCGTGCCACTGGCGTGGCAACGGCGACGTGACGCAACCAAATGAACGCCGGCGAGGACGTGCACCGCGTCATATGAAAATGTATTGTCGCCTTGACTCTAGCATGTAGTCATGTTCTCACATGACACACATCCGATGACTATCATGTTTGCATCAGTCACATAACTTCGTGATCCATTGGCGTTACGTTATACCTAATTTGGCATATGTGAAGCTAGCGAAACGGCCACGAGTGCGTCATCAGTGTGGCATGTAGTCATGTTGTTACCTGACACACATGCCGTGAATATCATGTTTAGATGTGTCATTTAGCTTTGTCGTTTCGTTCACGCCACGTAATACCGAGTTTGGCACATGTGAAGTATAGCGAAATGGCTGCAAGCACATCATGAGCGTTGCCTGTAGTCATGTTACATGACACGCATCCCTTGTTTGTCATGTTTGCATCAGTATCATAACTTCGTCATTCATTCACGTCCCTTAATACTAAATTTCGTGTAAGTGATGCGCTGACAGCCAAACAGCCGCGAGCGCATCATGAGCGTTGCATGTGGTCATGTTGTTACATAACACGCATGTCATAATTTTCATGTTAGTGTGTGCAGCTTGTGTTCGCCTGGCAATCATATCATGCTATACCACTTTTGCAACATACCATGTGAACGAAACCACTGCAAGAGCTGCAGGACCATGGTATGTAAGTCATGACATTCATGACGCACATGTCATGATTTTAAAGTTATGACAGGTCATTTTTGTTATTCATACAGTCATGTTATGCCATACCAAGTTGTGCCATCATGTTATGCCATACCATTATCCAAACGGCCAGTAGAGCTAAATGTCGTAGGCGGCTATTTAGATAGATCAATCGATAGATAGATAGATAGCAATATAGATGGATACGCTAAAAGTCACCGAAGTTCGCTAAGAAACACTTCGCATTTAATAACTGCACCGTGGTTTGTGAATAGCATGAGCACTGAAGCACTTGCCGACGAGTCTCCGTCGTTTTATGTAGACACATATCTACGCGTGCTACGTGGGCCGATACTAAACACTTGATCTGGTTCCCCGGCCCCGTGGGCCAAGATGCTCACCCCCTCATCCCTAACCTCAACGAGCTAGCTCACTCTCAGGCGTGAGACCTTACTCGCCGTGCCAGGAGAGAGGACGGCCCAAGGCCCAAGGGCGAGCCATGGCAGCGGGACCCGCTACTAACGTACAACGAAATTTGTCAGCACTACCGCCTTGAGCGCAGAAAGTTTCCTCTACCTCATCCTCGTCTAACGAAACCGCAAACTCTCATTTTACATCTGTTACAAACTGGTGCTTACCCTTCACCTATCTCTTATTCACGTTTTATTAGTTAAATAAAGCCGGGCTGCCTTCGATGTGTGCTCCCGAGATGCAATTTGAAACGTATGCTGCGGCAATGCCCCATGCTGCATGAGGCTGCAGGGTGGCCAGCCAAGGAATAACAGTGGACCGCTCTCTTCACAAGTTCGAAAGAGGAAGATCAACTTCGGGCTGTCCAGAGAGCCCACGACCTGGCCGTCGAGTTGCACCTCCCGGTCCCGTCGTGGACGCGGCCCGCGGATGATCCCCTTAGGGGGACTTGTCTTCTGAGGACAAAATAAAGTTGAATTCAGTGCACACATCTAAGCGCAAGCGTATGCACGTTCTCTCATTCCGCTTGCATGCTATGTGGAGTTTAACGTCCCAAAAGCACCATATAATTATGAGAGACGCCGTAGTGGAGGACTCCGGAAATTTCGACCACCTGGAGGTCTTTAACGTATACGTAATTCTGAGCACACGGGCCTACAACATTTCTGCCGCCATTGGAAATGCAGCTGTCACAGCCGGGATTCAATTCCACGATCGCGGTTCAGCAGCCGAGTACTTTAGCCACTAGAACGCCGTGGAGGGGCGTTCTCACATTCCGGCTTTATCAAAATGTTGTGGTGCGTGAAAGCTGCGAAATGGAGCTCACAATTTCATTTCATTACTGCTGTTTTATATTTTGCAGAATTAGTTCGGAGGGAGAAAATCCGCTCCATTGTCGTTTAATAAATTTATTGTAAGAAAGGCAACTTTTTACGTCTAGCTACAAAACACCGCACGTTCACCACTATACCATGCTTGATTATGCCGGATTAGTTTATTGGCAGCGCAGCCTATTTAAATGTATGGTAACTGGTCGCGTCAAACAGGGGAAGACATTCGGGGCACATATTCAAACATTTCATGCATCGATTTTTGCGTGGTCTCATTGACGCGGTGCATCTGGAGTGTTGTTCATTCGTAGTTGGTGAGATAGTTCATGAATTATTGCTTAAGGCTATCAGCAATTTCTTCTTTAGCTACGGTCATTGATGAATTGCGAGTGCTTGGCGTTGCACAGAACACCCTGACGTCCATTACAACGCGGCATCGCGTAAGCGCTGTAGCAGACGCTCACAGAACTGAAATTGAGATGCAGCTAACCATGGGCTAAGATCGTGTACTCTCGATGCTAGAAGCGTTGCGTGCTACCTTGATATTATCGGCACACAAGTCTTCGTTTCCTTTTCGTTTCATAGGCTATCGTGTGTCCTCCTAGCCCTCCCAAGTGCCGAATAAGTCAAATTTGTGCCCGCGCTATTGTAATCCCTCGAGATAAGAGAATTCTTGACTAAGAAAATGGGTAGCCAAGAAAAAGCTTTGTGAACACGGCCCCTGATTCCTACCAATGGGGGTTCCATTCCAACGAAGAATTTCAAGGCAATTCAAATGAGACTTCGCAAAGCTTCGTCGCACTTCCAGACGACAAATAAGATACACCAGTTTGGCCGCGGTAATACCCAGTGCTGCTCTGCAAACCAGGATTGCGCTCTAGAGTTGCTCAATTGTTGCTGTGCATTGGCTGCACAGCTGGTGAGCCCGTGAATTCCAGCTCGTCTCGCATATACAAAGGGCATAGTCCGCGGGGTGTATACGAGTCTGTCAACTCCATAAATTTTTGGTTAATTTGCTGTATGTCGGGCAGTTTCACTTCATAGGTGCAGATAAATGATTTATAACAAGAAATCAATTACGGAATTGGTTATCGTAGAATATGCAGGAAAAGTCAGACCAACAAAAACTAGGGCATGGCCACTAATCTGAAAAGTAGAGCCACTTTAGAAAAAACCTTGGCTGAAATGTTGGTGATTTGATCGCCATGTAAAATGACGGAAAACAATGACTAGATGTCACTCCTGACAGCCGCGATTGTAACTCTGAATAACAGAAGTGCCGTTTGTGTTACGAAGCGCACCCTGAAGACTCTGTAATGTGTCGCAGAAGAGAGAGAACTGGGTGTTCTAAATATCTTGAAACGCAGGCATTCTTCTAGGAGGGAGGCTGTCGCGGAACTGCATGAAAGATCAAAAGGGTATTCTGGTATAACGTCCCGACACACAGCTGTCATGAATGCATCGCTCATTGCCTTTTCTACTGAAAAGGCAATGGAACGTTTCAACTTTAACGTTTCAATGGAACGTTTTATTGAAACGCTTCAAACTCTTTTTGAAGTCTTGGCCAACAAGTTATCGCAACAGCTGAGTGAAATGCTTGGTACAGCTTTTGTGTAAAATCGAGTCTCAAGTAGAAAGAAGGTCGTTGGAAAGTGTACTGAAAAAACAATAGAACGTTTGGCATCCACTCTTTGAAGCCTTGGCTAACAAGTTCTCACAACAGCTAAGTCAAACCCTTGGTGCAGCTTCTGTGCAAGGTCGGTAGTCTCAAGTATCAATGATTTAAAAAAAAAGTACAAAGGAGGAAAATTTGTCAGGTGCTCGTACATTTGTCTTTCCATAGGCAGGACCTTTTAAAGGTATAGCTTTGGCTGACTCAGAGCCCGTAATGAAATATTCAGGATAATGATGGTGATAATATATGGTGTTTATTGGCGCCATCGCATGATGTAGGCACCGTATGTGCTGAGTTGCTGCATAGAGGCCTAAAATTTCTCGCATTAACGGTGCGAGAAATGAAAACATAAAACATAAAGGTGTTATGTTTACCTAAACATAATACCTTTACCTAAAACATAAAGGGCTAAAACGTAAAGGTATTAATATCATGAGAGTGCCGTGAAAATTGTTTAGTGAAGGTGAGTGGCTAACGTTTCTGATATTATTGATATTGCCGCATTGAATATGCAGCACCAAGTGAACAACGAAGAGTACGCGCAGCGAGAGAGAAAGACGAGCTTCTCATTCGATAAATATACATGTCCAGCCCAAACACAACACAGGTGACTGTTTTAAACTCTCGACTTCCGAGTGACTTCCACGGAAACACATATGAGGATGCACATGACTGGCTCGAGGAATTACAGCACACAGCGAATGATATTGGGTAGAACACCACAAAGAAATTGGGCTACGTGTGTTTTCCGCTTCAAGACGGAGCCCGAACATGGTTTAAGATTTGAGTGTGGTCGTCTGAGAACGACTGCCGGCAGAAGTTCTTCGATATGCCCCGAGCACTGAAAGACGAGAAATCACCAGCTTCTCCTCGAGTAACCGATTCAAAGACCAAATGAATCCATTACGATGTTTGTTGAGGATATGGCTCATCTGTTTAGTTGAGCAGATTCTGATGTGCCCGAAGCCAAAAAGGTTAGCCACCTCATACGGGGCGTTAAAAAGCAGCTGTTCACTGGTCTTGTACGAAACCCGCCTTCAAGTTTTGATGAATTCTCCAAGGAGGCGACATCCATCGAACGCGCACTGTATCTACGCTATCAGCAGTATGACGCCCAACTCACACTGCACCAATCAGCGCGGCAGCCACGACCACGGCAAAGACACCCGACGAAGGTTCTTTGCGCCAACTGATACGAGAAATTGTACAAGAAGAGGTCAAGAAGCTCGTCCCCAAACCGAATGACTGCACAATTGCCTCAGTAACAGAAGTTGTGCGCCAGAAGGTCAGGCAAGCGCTCTCGCTTCCCGAGCCAAACAGGAGCACCCCCAAGGGAAGCTATGCCGACATAGTCCGCCGACAGCCAGCGAACGTACCGATACCACATCAGTACCACGAGCAACATCCACCGACAGCGCCTTGGTACTACAGAGAAACTTCAACGCCGAGGTGGCCACCACTTCGCAAGTTAGACATCTGGCGTACGCCTGACCATAGGCCCCTGTGCATTCGTTGTGGGGAACCAGGCCACATCGTTCAGCATTGCCCGTATCGCGTCGCAGGGTACCAATGTTTTCCTTCCACTATTCCTCAGCGCCATTTGAACGAAATGCCAGACGTCGACACGAGTGTCATGATCCCACGGAATGTTTGTCCTGGGTTTCGGTCGCGCTCACCCTTTCCTGGGCGTTATTCTCCATCCTCTAGACGGAGCACCACTGACATGCTGAGAGAGAGATCTCCTAGTCTACGCCGGGGAAACTAAAAGCATTGACCTCAAGGGAGGAGGTTGCGAATCGTCGAAGTGCTGAAAATTCCCCAATAGTGCCGAGCGAAAAGACACAAATTTTCAATGATTTGACAGAAGATGGGGTTGTTACTGCCAAAGTAGCAATTACGACTAACTGACATGACGTCATGGCACTGTTTAACACTGGCACGGACTTCTCAATAATAATTGAGAGTCTGGCAGTCAAGTTGAGGAAGGTTAGAATGGAATGGACAGGACCGTAGGTTAGAGGAGCTGGAGGACAGTTACACCTACCGGAAAGTGCACAGCATGAATAAAGATAGGGGATGCATCCTTCGTCGGAACTTTCATTAATATTTCCGAATGTTGCAAAGAGACAATCTTAAGGGAGATTTCTTGCGTGAATATGCTGCCATCATGAATAAACCCGACGGTGTACTGACCTTTTAAGCGGATCAAAGCGCAGTGCTACATCGAAAATTGTGGCGCGTCATTGACCACGTGACCGTACCTCCCTTATTGTGCCGCCTTGTTTCGGTCACGGGCAGCGCGCTGCATACTGGAGAAGTCACTGAACAAGTATTGACACTTCTACTCTCTCGCGGTGTTGCAATTGGTAGAATTGTCCTTAATGTTGTGTGCGGTGAAGTGGAAGTTCTTTTGACGAATTTTATCAACGAGCGATGACACATTACACGAGACACTAATGTTGCCTACTTTGACGAGGTCATGGAAATTCGCGAGTGCTGTGTAGTACAACAGGACGAGCCGCAAGCGACATCAGCCCCACCACCTATTGACGTAAACACGGATTTATCACCCGCGCAGAAAGAAAGTCTAGTACATCTTCTTCACTAGTTCCAAGACTGTTTTTCATCGGTCTCGAGGGTCAGTCAAACGCCACTGACGAAGCACCGGATAATAACACAGGAGACGACAAGGTCAACACGACAGAACCCATACCGCATAGCGCCGAAAGAGTGAGAGGCAATCTAAGAACAAGTGAATGAAATGCTCGATTATGACGTCATTCAGCCGCCAAGAAGCCCTTGGGCATCGCCGGTAGTGCTGGTTAAAAAGAAAAATGGACGCTTGTAATGTCGACTGCCGCAAACTGAATCATGTGACAAAATAAGACGTATACTCATTACCACGCACCGATGATTCACTCGACAGGCTTAGGTATGTACGCTACTTCTTGTCAATGGACCTCAAAAGTGGGTATTGGCAAATGGACGTCGACGAGGGAGATAGAGAAAAAACAGCTTTTGTAACGCCTGACGGGCTTTATGAATTTAAAGGTTACCCTTCGACGGAAGCTTGTAATGTTGATTGCCACAAACTGAATCATGTGACAATAAAGACGTATACTCATTACCACACACCGATGATTCACTCGACAGGCTGAGGTATGCACGCTACTTCTCGTCAATGGACCTCAAATGTGGGTATTGGCAAATCGAGGTCGACGAGCGAGATAGAGAAAAAATGGCTTTTGTAATGCCTGATGGACTTTATGATTATAAAGTCTTGCCTTTCGAACTGTGCTCAGCCCCCGCAACGTTTTCAGAGATTACTGGATACCGTTCTATCAGGCCTTAAGTGGCCGACGTGTCTGGTCTATCTGGACGACGTCATTGTTTTTTCAAAAACATTTGAGGAACACCTGAGCAGGCTGCTATCGGTATGCAGGGCCAGGTCTGCTAGCCTGACATGAAACCCCAGAAGTGCCATTTCGGTTTCAAGGAGTTCAAATTTTTAGACCATGTGGTGAGCCATGAAGGTGTTCGACCTGATCCCTATAATATTGCAGCAGTCAGAAAACTTCCGGTGCCAACAGATAAGAAAGAGTCAGGCGTTTCCTTGGCTTGTGCGCGACTACCGAAGGTATATTGCCAATTTATCACACATAGCCTCGCCATTAACAAGACTCACTAGAGAAGACGTTTCGTTCTCATGGGGCGACGATCAACAGGTGGCATTTGATGATCTCCGACAACGCCTGCAGACTCCGCCTGTGCTTGCTCACTTTGATGAGGATGCTCCTACCATGGTCCACACAGATGCCAGCAACGTGGGTTTAGGCGCTGTACTCGTCTAGTGGCAAGACTCAGCCGAGCGTGTGATCGCATATGCTAGTAGGACGCTTTCCCGTGCCGAGTACAACTACTCCACGACGAAAAAGAGTGTCTTGCTGTTTGCTGTCATATGGTCGGTTATGAAGTTTCGTCCGTACCTCTATGGTCGTTCCTTCCACGTAGTAAGCGACCATCATTCCCTCTGCTGGCTGACCAACTCGAAAGATCCGTCTGGTCGGCTCGCACGTTGGAGCTTACGCCTTCAAGAACTTGATATGACGGTCGTGTATAAGTCTGTATGGCAGCACGCCGACGCCGATTGCTTATCAAGGTCACCGATAAAGCGCGACGATGATACAGAAGATGACAACATGGCGGGTTCAGGAGTGGTCGACACCACTACAAGTTCGTGCAAGCAGAAGGAAGACAGCAATTGCTTCCCCTTATTGGGAGAGAGAGAGAGATCGTTTATTTACAGAAAGGTAGAGAGGTCGGCCTGAACTATAGTTTGATCTGGCCTGCTACTCTACACTGGGAAGGGTGACTGGGTAGTGAAAGAGTGATGAATGATGGCAGTAAGGTAGAGAGATGATATGTTCTTATAAGGCTGGGTAACTCTACAGACGTGCATTCAGTCTAGTGGCTTCTAAGAAAGCGATAACGGCTCGTATAACCACATGTGTGTTGCTGGCGTCTGGCCAAGGACCTAACACAACCTTATCGAGTAATGGTCCACTAATATATCGGCCAATCGAAGATATCAGTTGGTGACGTTCGCTTGCATATGCCACACAGTCGCGAAATATATGTTCGAGCGTTTCGGGCAACCGACAGTGACCACAATTCGGACCTGTGTGATTACAGCCAATCAAGTGGGTGTAACGTCTCGTGTAAGCCACAACGAGGCGAATACGCTGGAGAATGCATGAGATGCTTCACTTTAACTTGTGAGGCACATGAACTTAATTTCCGGGACCCATTTGTGCAGCCACTTGTGCTGGTGTTTTGGTTTTTGCCAGTGCTTTAAGATGGAGTTGCGCATTACGTGTCGAAGTAGGATGTTAGTACCTTGTCAGCAAAATGCGATGCACACTTCCGGGGTACTATTTAAGCTCTCTTAGCTTCTGCGTCCGCCTCTTCATTGCCCATTATGCCACAATGAGCCGGTATTCATTGAAATATTAAATGATGCCCATTTTTTGTGGCAATGCCAAGAAGCTCAGCAATTTGAATCAATAAAGTATGATGTGGACCTTGTCTCATGAAGCCATCGATGGTTTGAAGAGCAGCTTGGCATCACACAGTATCGTACATTTACGAGCGGGTTCTGTCGACATGAAACGTATTGCCTCCCGAATAGCAAGAAGTTCCGCGGCTGTTGATGTGGTCGTGTGACCTATCTTAAAACGTCGAGCTATCTTCATCTGTGGAATGACAAAGGCTGCGGCGGAGGTACGCGACGAGCTCGACCAGTATATACGTGCGCCACACCGCTTCCCCTTATTGAATTTTCGAATGGCCGGACAACAACCGTCTCTAGAAGATTTGCAAGGAGCCTGCCGTCATTCTGCCGACGGATCCAGCTAGCTAATCTGCCTTCACGCTACCTTAGATCTCGCAGTGCCCTAGCGCCCAGCACACCACGATGTGTTCATTATGGCTGTAGACTGAAGAGTGAATAAGGTGAGACAAACGACAGGGCTTTTGCTTTTTTGGAGTTTTCAGAGCTTTTACTAAACTTTAGAAATCAAAATAAACTACTGCCTTTCCTAATTTGAGTTGTTTATGGTGCTCAACCGCCGCAAGCATACCATATACTCCTGCTGCGAATATGCTCGTATTAGGGTGCAGAGTGCCCTAATAGAAGTCCCACAAATCATTACTTGGCGGCCACTAATAAGAACCTGCATCGAATGTAACCGTACTGATATCCAATGACAATATTGCCATGGATTGCTTCAAGGGATACTAACGCGGTTTTCAAACATACATAAAAATCGGTGAACCCTAAAGCTAGGTCTCTAAAAGTTCAACACTATAGCAAAATCATATCCCTAGTAGGTTGTTCGGATGCTTACGGCATGACATTTTTTCGAACTTGCCATGCAACCTCTACTTGGCCCTAAGAAAGAGGTGCAGTAGCAGCCGTGTATTTCGTAGTGCATGGGTGACCACAAAGTCAATATGATAATCATGTGTTTTTTTACGCCCGATGGCAATGGGCGCTTACAGCATGCACTATTACTGCCATATTTCATGTTGCATTCTTAATAATGTATACAGGGTGGATGCACTTGTAAAACATTAACTGTACTTTCACTGCTTTTCCAAGAAGAGAAAGTTATTTTCACTGTAGTCACAGGCATATAGAATTGAAACAGAGAGGCTGATAAAATGTGATTTCATATTGTGGGGTTTGCCATGGCGCTTGATAAACGTAATATATGCCCTTATTGTGTACCACGGTGCACTTTGAAATTTTGGTTATCCCTGACTGTAACCATGTGCTTATGGGCGTTTACAACTGTGCCCGTAATTCATCCGATCATACCAGGATTGGTCGCTATGATTACAGTGGCTAGTCTGGGGATCTAGTGGCTAAGGCACTCGGCTGCTAACCCGCAGGTCGTGGGGTTCGAATTCCGGCTGCGGTGGCTCCAATTCCGATGGAGGTGGAAATGTTTGTAGGCCCATGTGCTCAGATTTGGGTGCACAATAAAGAACACCAGGTGGGTAGAAATTTCCGGAGGCCTCCACTATGGCATCTCTTATAATTATATGGTGGTTTTGGGACGTTAAACCACACATATCAATCAATCAATCAATGATTGAAATGCTGAAGTGCTCTCACTCATTGTTGAAAGAGTGGTACTAACTGACATAGGAACGCTAGATAGCTTGCCCTTGTATACGCGTGCACAAGGCAGTACACATACGCTAGTTGCTCGCATTTAGGTTTCAGCATTTTTTGTTCTTCGTGACGTGTCCTGCAAAACGGAATCTATTTTGTTTTCAGATCATTGCAACTGTGGTGGCGGTGGCGGCGGCGGTGGTGGTGGTGGTATTTTTATTGGCGCAAGGATTTTGCTTCGCCAAATGCACCACGAAAATTACGCTGAAGGAGCAATGTGTGGTTTGAGGTGGCATGCTGAAGATCGAAACTATGATACTCTTACGTGGCTGTATAGGGCTTGAAACTGCATGCCATAAGGCGAGCAAAATATGT
>WOVY01007524.1:0-50454 GCA_013436015.1 Rhipicephalus annulatus
AGTCTTACCGCAGTGCAACTCTTTACCATCCAAACGACATCTCAGAAACAACTTTTTTTGGTCCAGATTGCTATCTCCATTTTCAGATGTCGTATCGGTGCCAGAAAAAGAACATTCATGTCGCTACACATAACTCTTGCAGTACTCTTTGCACGTCCAGGTCTCAGATGCCAGAATACCGGAATTGCTTCCTCGATCCCTCCGGCAGAGTAGCGAAGCTGCATTTGTCAGAACCGACCCATGTGCCGTATTTTATCGGCCCATTTTGATACTTTCTGTACGCGAATGCTCTGAGCAGCCTCCGACCACTTATCTCTACCTGCGTAATACGGAAGCCGTCGTTAATTTGCCTTCGACATGCCCGTCGCGTCGTGTGCGCCGGCCGTAATAGCTGATACCGCAGAATAAAACTTGTTTCACCATCGAACGAGTTGGATTTTACGATGTCGCCCGTACAGAAGAATGCTGCCAGGCTAGTTCTTCGCAGCATCTGCTGCGGAAATAGCACATGCGACACATTGTATCTATTTTCCTTTTGATAGCTCGTGCGTGGGCTCGGGTTCTTTAGCAATTGCCCGCGATAATTCAGGCGCATGACGCGAAACACCCAGCACGATGCCGGCAGGCGGGCTTGTTTTCTTTGGAAGAGGAGGAGACGTGATCTGCATGCGTCTACTCAGGAGCATTTCCCCTTGAAGATATCGGCAAAGAACAACTTAAGGCGCGGAGATGCGGTCCTGCTGTAATCTCTGACGTTTTTTATTGTTTTTCTTCCAGGTCTAAACTGCAAATGTGTGCGTATTTCTGCGAAATACAAGTTGTACCGTTGTCTCTGCGTATTCTTGGCTTCCTGTCTTGAATATTCTACACATGCTCTTGCGCCCAATCATCTCAAAGCCTTTCATATTTTTGTTGACGGCCTATAAGAGAATAGTTAAGGTGGGTGGGTAACCGTAACATTAAAGTCGTTAGTTCAATTCATGTGGGCGGCAGTTGCATTCTGATGGAAAGAAATTTTATAATATTGTTCCATATTTATGTGTGCCAGGGATGTTTTAAAAACTTGAAGCTCTTCTAAAACAAACATATACATATATTCCCTATGACGTCCATCGTAGGCTTCTGTGTTGAAACCCTAGTACAACAGTCGTAAAACAAATTGAAGAATATTGCGAAGCTTATGAAATGCTACATTAAAGCATGCAATTTCTTTAGGTATGGGAGGCGCAATATCTGTATTTTTATCCTAGAAAAAGCGAGTCTAGTACACAGCACCTCCTTTCGTGAAGCAAACCGGTTTTGAATATTATGAGAACTTCACATCGCTTTGCTCTGAAGCTACACCTATTACTATCAAAACCGTTGTCACCCCTTTCGGGATTATTGAATTGTGGTAATGCAAAAAGCACGCATTTGATTCAACAAGATTTGTACCATGATTTATTTCTATCCCCAATTTCTATTTATTTATTTATTTGTTAATTTTTTATTTTTATTTATTTATTCTATCTCCAAGTTTGCAAGGACATTATAAAAAGCAAGGACATTATAAAAACAAAAGAAAAATACTGTGTGCTAAATTGAACATGCTCCAAACAACTGCTAAGGGTGCGTACTTGTGGTTCCTTCCCTGCTACTCATGTTTGCAATACAAAATTTTGCGAGTGAAGCAAATGTTTGAGTGTACGAGAAAACGTGCTTCTGAAAAAAGCATTAACAAAAACTATTTTTTTATCATGATCACGGTTAGTCCATAATAAACAGCGTAAGAACATTGAAGATACATACTTGTGTTATCGCAACGCAATGACGTATGAGAAATTTGGTGCTGCTCTGAATCGAGCAAAAGAAAGCAGCACTAAGCCTCCAGAACCACCTCAATCTCACTCAACGGTCGAAGTGGAGTATGAGAGGCTGAGGGCTATTCTTAACCGATCAGAAAGACGTGCTCGTAGGACATCGTCTGCAGATGACATTCGGGAGGCCAGGTGAGTGCAAAAGCGAAATAAACGCCAACTGGATAAGCTAGATAAGAGGCAATGGCGGCTTTTCTGTTCAGAACTAGACCCAAGAAAGCCGCTGTCAAGAATATGGAGTATTGTTCGTAGCCTGAAAACCTCACCGACCCACCTCTATTCCTTCAGTTCAGTTGCTTTGTCTCGTAACAGCAGTGAGTTGGACATGGCGGAGGCTTTCTGCTCTAACATTACTGCAGCGGCTCTAGCAACGTTACCGAGGGAATCACGACAAGTTTGAACGCCGCCAAGCACCATAGAGGTGGATGAACCTTTTACTTTCATGGAAATTCTTGGTGCTTCGGCACTGATGAACAAGGCGTCATCTCCTGAACCTGATTGTGTCAGCCACGCTGAGTTAACCCATTGAGGCAGCAAGGCAAATATTCGTCTACTTGCCATATTCAATTCATGCTGGGAGAGTGGCCGTCTTCAACCTTCGTGGAAACGAGCTCGTGTTATTCCTATCCTAAAGCCTGGCAAGCCTCCAATGGGACTCAAATCCTATCACGCCATTGCTCTTCTCAGCTGCGTAGGAAAACTCATGGAGAAGATGGTGTCGATACGCCTGGAGCGTTTGCTTATGAACGAGAATGCATACCCTCAACGAAAGTTTGAGTTTAGAAAGGTCGCAGCAGCATTGACAATGTAAGCAATCTCATCAACTGCGTAAAGTTGAACAAAACAACCGGCAACGTCACTATCAGCGTATTCCTCGACGTCAAGCAAGCGTTCGATAACGTGACTCATGAGTCTATCCTAGAAGCCCTGAGGTCATTAGGTGTAGGAGGCCGTATGTACCACTGGATCTTGGACTACCTCAAAGACAGGACAGTCTACATGTCCAAAAAAGACGGTGACACAACTCCACACACAGTGCATCAAGGAGTTCCCCAGGATGGTTTTCCA
The DNA here is from genome assembly GCA_013436015.1 of Rhipicephalus annulatus. Lineage (NCBI taxonomy): Eukaryota > Metazoa > Arthropoda > Arachnida > Ixodida > Ixodidae > Rhipicephalus > Rhipicephalus annulatus. Next base: position 2,925 of record WOVY01007524.1, read on the forward strand.
GGCCGACCTTATTCAACATCTCTCTCATCGACTCCTGGCAAACTGGCATTGTTCCACAGGAATGGAAGTCAAGTCGCCTGATTCCACTTCTCAAAGCCGGCAAGTCACCCTTAGACATTTCCTCTTACCGCCCGATTGCTCTCGCGAGCTGTGTGGGAAAAGTTATGGAAAGGATGATTTTAACGCGTCTGGAATGGTACTTAGAGTTCTACGAAATATATCCAGATGCCATGTCGGGGTTTAGACGAGGTGGCTAGTCAAATGACAATGTAGTTGACTTGGTGACATATGTAGGACACCAGAAGGCCTGCAAACGGTTATCTGTTGCTCTGTTTCTTGACGTTAAAGGGGCCTACGACAATGTCACCCACGAAGCCATTCTCAGCGCACTAGAAGGAGTGGGACTCGGTGGCAGGATATATACGTGGGTTCAGAGCTACCTACAGAATAGATCATTTCACGTGCAGACAGAGAATGGCCTGACACACGAGTATTACTGCAGCCGAGGAGTCCCGCAAGGCGGAGTGCTAAGCCCGACGCTGTTCAACCTAACACTCATTGAACTAGTTGGCAAGCAACCAAGCAGTGTACGACTTTCCATTTATGCTGATGACATCTGTGTGTGGACATCAGGTGTGACTCGACTTCAACTTCGCGCTCGACTTCAGAAGGCAGCATCAGTGACATCGTACCACTTACGCAAACAAGGGCTTGAAATCGCAAGTGAGAAGTGTGCAGTCGTGGCCTTCACCAGAAAACCAATGTCCGCTTACGGCATAATAATTAACGGGCAGTTGGTATCATACAGCCGGAGTCACAGGTTCTTGGGAGTCGTAATCGACCAAAACCTGTCTTGGACACCCCACGTAAACTACGTGAAAAAGCGGCTGACTGCCATTTGTCACTTATTCAGGTTTCTTGCTGGGAAAAGTTGGGGAATGGTCTGTCGAGTCTATGTTAAAGCTGTACAAGCTGTACAACTGGATTCCTGCGGTATAGCCTACCTGTTATATCTAACACGTGCAAAACGAACCTGCGCACAATCCAAAATATTCAAGCCCAAGCGCTTAGGATATGCCTTGGTTTACCCCGCTGCGCATCGACAGCTGAAACAATTGCCATTGCACAGGACTACTCGATCATGACGCACATCACCATTGAAACGATGCGTACGTACCTCAGACAACATCCAAGGAATCCTTCCCACCACTTCGCAACCCTTGCTACTGAGAGGCCCCGCACGAAATTTAGTGCAATTGTCTGTGCTCATCGTGCGTCGTTTACGTCAGGTTTTTACGCCTGCAGAGAAACTGATGTATCCTCCGTGGTGCCTGACACTTCTACAAGTACGTGTTTCAATTCCAGGAATACAGAAAAAATCAAATTTGCCTTCATCAGCCCTAAAACAATTGAGCTTGAGCCATCTGCACGAAATGTACAACAACCACGTGCACATATACACCGATGGTTCAACCACAGCGTCTGGTTCTGGTGGTGCGCTGGTGATTCCAGCTAGAGGAATCACTCTGCGAATCAAGCTGTCACACGTCACTACGTCCACAGCGGCAGAACTTGCGGCTTTGCGTGGCGCCATAGAGTACATCAAATCCCAAAGCCCGAGTAAATGGGCTGTGTTTTCCGACTCAAAACCAGCCCTACAGAGCATGAAGTCAGTCCTTCGACGAGGTTGCCATGAACAATTAACTTACGAAGTTGTCAAGCTCGTTCACCACGTCACAGAAACAGGCCACGATGTCAAGTTTCAGTGGCTTCCTGGCCATTGTGGGATCAGTGGCAATGATTCCGCAGACAACGCGGCTCGCACCAAGAAGAACACACCCTTCCGATTCCTTTGTCAAGGACTGACGCTGCACAGCAACTTCGTCACCTGGCACGTAGTCTGAGTCTGCAGGAGTGGAACACCCCAAGCATAAGACATACGAAACTATACCAAATAAACCCTCGACTGGAACTTCGACCTCCATCCGGACTTCGTCGACGTGAAGCTTCACTTCTTTGTCGCCTTTGGTTGGGGGTTGCCTTCACAAAAGCATATAGAAACCTCAACGGACGGACCGACAACGCGGAATGCGACGTCTGCTGCACCAAAGAGGACATCGACCATCTGATATGCCATTGCCCTCGATTTGCCTCTGAAAGACAGAAGCTTTCGGACGCATTGCGACAATTGGACGATCGGCCACTCTCTGTGCAGATGCTACTAGAACACCGTCATCGCCTTTCATCGGCTCAAAAAGCAGTCAAAGCTGTCTTGTGCTTTTTGAGGACTACAGGCCTATGTGACCAACTTTAACTTTTGTGTAGTGCCACCGCTGTATACGCGCCAGCTGATTGACTGACAATCCTCTTTTTTTCTCTCTTTCTCTTCTCTTTCCTCTCTCTCTCTCTCTCTCTCTCTCATCTTTATGCCCCCTTCCTATTCCCCCAGCGTAGGGTAGCAAACCGGGCATGTGCCTGGTTAACCTCCCTGCCTTCCCTCTTGTTGTTTACCCCCCCCTATCATCGGATTACAGAAGTGCATCCCTGCATTGGTAGAAATCTTACTTTACGCTGATGACATTTGTACGAGCAATGGTCGCAACAGACGTGTTCTATGAGCAAGATTGCAGAAAGTTCTCAACTCAATCGAAAAATTCTTGCTCGAACGACGTCTAACGATGTCAACAGAAAAGTGTGCCGCCGTTGCTTTTACGAGGCGTGATGTCTTACGCTACACTTTAAAGGTAGCTCATTCTCTCATTCAGTATGTGACAAATCATAGGTTTCTGGGAGTGACAATCTACCGGCTAGTGACGTTGACTCCCCACGTTCGGATGATAAAATGAAAAGTTGCGTCATACGCAAACATCTTTCGCTCGTTATCAGGCAATACTGGTGGCTGTTCCGTTAATGCTTTGTTACGAATGTATACCACCCTCTGCGAAGGTCTTCTACGTTACAGCCTTCCTGCGATACATGGAATTCTCAAACCAGCATACAAGCACTGACTGGAGCTCAAGCAAAGGCGCTGAGGGTGTGCCTTGGCCTACCAAAGAACACATCAAACATCGGAACCTTTGCTGAAAGCAGGCGCCTTTCAGCTCCTGTTCTTCTGCAGCAGGAGTTTCTTCGAGTCCACTTGCGTTATGCCACCAGAGTGCCGGATCATCCGCTTGCTCCAGACAGTAGTCCAGTGCGGAGCTTCCACCTGCTACACTATCAGAGAGTATCAATGCATGCAGAATCATCGTCAAACACTCCTTCGTAGACCATAGTCACCTTCGTGCCTGGGTTCAAGAGCAAGGGACACACACCCGAACCAGCACTCAGATATTTCACTCTAAAGCATTTGGAAAATTGCTTCATAGCTCATCGTCATATTTACACTAACGGCTCTGCTGCATCTACATCATCTGTCATTGACGTCTGGAATCCATCTTCCAATTTCACCATCTCTGCCACTCTCAGTCACTGCACCTCATCTACAGCCATTGAACATGCTGCACTGCAGGTTGTCATTAATTACATCGTGGACCAGACAGCCGAGTCCTGGGTCATCTTCACTGACTCAAGAACAGCGCTGCAGTCGCTGAAGTCTCCATGCACACAGGACCAGTTGGTCACAGACATCAAACGCCTATGCAAGAAAGCCTGTGACCTCCATCACCGCATTGTTCGGCAGTGCATACTTGCTCACTGTTGAATACAGGGCAACGTCCGGGCTGGTGACGCTGGCAAGCTGGACATGACAGTTCAGCAGAAATTGTCGGGATACCTTTCTCGAAGCAAGACGCAGCAACGCTAGTGTCGGCACACGCCTGGCGCCTCTAGCGATTCCTCTGGACAGGCCCTAGCCAACCGAGTGGGCCTCTGTACAAGATCGATCCATCATGTCACTTCAGGATGCCGCGTAATCTCAACAGGCAAGATGAAACATGTTTACAGCACATCTGATTAAACGTTGCATATACGAATCACTTCAGGAACAAAATTGGACTGTCCGACACAGAATTTTGTGCACATTGTAACGTCGTTGAGGACATCATTCATGTCCTATGTGTGTGCACAATATGCGCATCAGAGAGAGAGTCTCTGAAGATGGCTTTAAAAATACAACAGGACACAAACTTGGAGTTGAAAAATATAGGCCCATGGCAGAACAGCTTCAGTGCGTTAGACTCCACAAAAGCGCTACTGACATTCTTGCGGGCCACAGGCTTGAATGAAACGTTGTAAATAGTGCAGTGCGTGTGAGTGACATGTTATGCGTGTATGTAACTGTATTGTGTGTTTATCATTGTATATAGCATTGTCATCACCCGGCACCTGGAGTAGCCTGTCAGATGAATAACGAGGCAAACCGCTCCAGTTTCCAATTAAAAATAAGTCTCTCTATCGCAACGCAGAATTATTTAAGGTACAACGATATTCAGATAACAGTTTGTCAATGTTCTTCATAGGTGAAGTGCATGAAAATTTGCATACTGACATGTCTCTGCACACCGACGTTCATTTTCCGGTTAGCTTATCAACATTACATTTTTTTTTCATCTAATGGTCACGTTACACCCCGCTGCGTTCGAATAATATCTTTATAGGTAAGTGCATATAGCGATCATACCATTATCTTTCTTCAAGTGCACATCGATTATATAATTACCTCATTTCTTAAGGCTTCTGTTTTTCAAGTTTATTTAAAGCTGAACTGAAGTTTACATACGTTTGTAAATGTCGCATATGTTAAGTTCCAGGTCCACCCACTCGAACCAAATAGAAACGCATACGCTGCTATCTAGACGCGAGTGATTTCTTCATCCCCGATGTGGTTGTACAAATTGAGGGAAACGGACAAGAGATTTCTTGATAAGTATTTCCGCGACAAGACAGCGTTGAGAAACAATTGCCTTGCTAGAGACGTGCTAGCGCAAAAGAGCAAGTTCCCAGTTTTCATAACAACTACTGCTCCTGACATTCTCATCTAGCTGCATCAATTTTTATTCATATTTATTAGGTCAAATGTTTCTTTACTCACTTATACAGCAGAATTTCAACGGGGTTATTTTTCTAACTTTTTATAGATGCGATTGTCCCTGGTGTCGCAACCCTCTACCATTTCTCGTGGAGTTGCATTGAAAGTCCGAAATAAACTCAATCGCTTACAGGTATATGTCCAGAATAGAAAACTCTTTGGAGCAGTGGAAGGCGCTCATCGCTAGCTCGGACCCGAAGGTGCCACTATCACTCCTGGACCATGCACGTCCAGCTGGCGGCACAAGCCGGTGGAGCCTTGGACATGCCTCCACCTGTCCAGCTCCTTAACCGCTTCCACTTCTCGCAATCAAAGTTAGTCTTTTTCTTCTCTTCAAGTCGACTTTTGGCGCCAGTGGGTGTTCTGTTAGCATATAAGATGTCTCATTTGTTAATCCTCGTTTGTTAAATGGACACCATAAAGAAACAATGCCTTGATTCATATTGATCAACTACACTGTGAAAAGTATAGTGCCATAGTTCCACTGCCATAAGTTCATTATTTTCGGTAAAAAATCAAGCTAGAACTTTTATTTTTAAATTTCGCGTTGAAACCTCCATGTGTGCGCACAAAAAAATTTGTATGTGTGTTTTTCGCGTTTTTGCGACAAGGGCTCGAATAAATTTTCTGAAACTTCGTACGATACGTCTATGGCCTACCACAAAAAAATATTGCGCTTCAATTAGGTCGCTTAACAGCTATGTGGAATCCAGTATAGACGCCTTCGAAATTCATGACGTCACGCCATGTTTAGTGCGGGAATCTGAAGGTGGTGCCTCCACTCGCATTTTCTTTTCTTGTGTCTTCTCACTTACTGAACACCCGCGTTTAGGTGAGAGTGGTGTTTCGAGATTGTGAAATTGTACTTTGCTGATATAAACGTGAAAAATGTTTTTGCTCTTTACTGCCCCTTCGAGTTTGTTTTTTTACATTTACACCCGACATCGGCTTGTAGAAATCCATTTTCTTCTTCTGATTGACATTGTTGCAGACAAATTTACTTTATCATTGTTCTCCTCTCTCTATTGACATTATATATATTCAGCGGTACCGCAGTATACGTCATGGCTCTCAATTATGTGATATCGCTGTTTTAATTCTCTCTTTTTTAGTTCTATTTTCTTGAAAGTGAATCAGAGTATATACGGGTCACAAGGGCTCGTGCTCGGTTCTTCAGGCTAAGGTGGTGGCTCACTACGGTATATTTTCCTTATTCCCCCTTCAAAGAGCATGCGTTTATATACGGCACCAGGTGTCTTGGCTTCAACGGTTGCGTAGGCCAGCTTACAATGCAAATAGAAAAAAACACACACCACGTGAGCAAGCACTTACAGAAAGTTACGTAAGTTTAACGTTCCAAATTTCATTGCATGCGGCCTCAGGAGAATGCCAGTCACAAAAAAAAGTGCCCCCTCTAATTGCATTCTTGACACCTAATCAACGCGCGTAGCTTCAATGGTAGCATTTTTAAAATAATGTACGAAAGTAATTAGGATCATTGACACAAGATCCGCCAGACACACTTGAATGAGAACCTTGTTCATGAAGAGTTACAGCTTACAGTCAGCTTCATTAGCCGCTCCCCGCGCACGACGGCTCTCGTACTCCACTCGAGAATTCATTGGCCCTGACTAGGTGTCAGACCCGCAACCCAACAGCGAGCTGCAGGACATGCAGACGCCTAGCATTCGAAGCAGTATCCACCTCAGTACTGCTAATCCGCCGTTTAGTGACCCTTGCTTGTCAGGCATCACCTGGCCTCTGGCGATATATGTTACGGTCGCTCGAAACTTCGGCCTGCCGCTTCCAGGTGGTGGGAAACGTCGTCGTGCACGGTGCGCTCTCCAGATGGCGCTCGGCGAGCTAGCGATGATGGCGGGCAACGTTTACGCGCGCCGGGCTTTGGTCCGCTCCCGCTCGGGGTGCGGGAAAAAGAAAGAGGAGCACACCCATGGTCGCAGAGGCCCCGAAAAAAAAAGAAACCAAAAAGAATGAAAAACAAGGGCACCGCATGAGATGGCCGCGGCTCGAAGTGGCTGGCAGCCGGGCGACGCACCTGACAGCCAGGTGCGGCGCCGGACAGCCGCCGCCTTCGCAGGTGCCACGCAGCACGTGCAAATACACACGCGTAGTACGTACACACGCGCGTATGCACGCCGCCTCGGCGCTGAAATTCGACACGCGGTTTCCCAGGCTACGCCGCCACGTGATTAACGCACATCTGCGACGTTGCGTCAGCACGCGTCTCCGCAAACAGCCCCAGCGGTTTTTGTTCTCACAACCAGGTCCCACACGCCCACTTTGCGCTGAATTACGTGTCGATAAAGTCAGTATAATTTTTTTTTGCAAGCATCCGCGCTGTCAAAACTGTGTTCCTAAATTACTGTACAGCTAGCTACCTTGGGCTTCATATGCTCGTGCAGTTCCCGATAGCCGATACGGATTCAATAACAATGTGCGTTGAAACGCATTTTAATACATCAAAATTAGATTAAAAAGGGCAGTATAGGGAACATCCAGCATAATTGAGTTATGAATAAATGACGTATATTATTATGAGATTTCGTTGATGCAATTTTCTTCGGAGTGAAAACGTGTTTCGCAACTTCGGTATCTGTATCCTTCTCGTGATGTTTAATTAACTGCTACGTGACACACGTGGAGGGTAAAATATTTTTTTTGTGTAACCAGAACCTTTTACAAAGCTGTGTGAATAGTGAATTAATACAACTACGAGACACAACGACTCCAGTCACGAGGGGGGGAGGATAATATGCAGACGCTACGCGAATTTCCGCCACGAAGGATCGAACACCTAATATATATATATATATATATATATATATATATATATATATATATATATATATATATATATATATATATATATATATATATATATATATATATATATATATATATATATATAAGGAGAAGAAACACAACTTAGCGGTTTATATATATATATATATATATATGTGTGTGTGTGTGTGTGTGTGTGTGTGTGTGTGTGTGTGTGTGTGTGTGTGTGTGTGTGTGTGTGTGTGTGTGTGTGTGTGTGTGCAGTAACTCTTACGCTAAATAAACAGCTCTAATCAATCCCGTTTATACCTTGGTAACGCCGTATTTCGGCCTACCTCTATTCGTTTCCAAATTTATACCCTCGACTGCACCCGAACCGCAATGTTATCACCTTTCTTTCGTGGATCTGGTTCATGCAACAAACTTGAGTTTTAGATCTTTTTTAGATGTGTTCCAGTCAACACATAGCAAACTTGGATGAAATAATCAGGATAGCGAAAATTGGAGAAAACAACGCTACAGCATGCATAACGTGGTTCAAGTACGCCGAGTACGTTTCGGTGTTGCACAGCCAACTCACCTGATGTTACGAGAAACGCCTTGCATGGGCGAAGCTCCTCAAGGCGTAGGCAAGTTCAGCGTTGTAGTAGCCACCGCTAGTACTCGGAGCACTCACTAGATTTCGCTGGGGCGCTCGCACCGCTAGTACTCAAATGGCTCACTAGATGGTGCTGCGGCGCTCGCTCCACTTCGATGCGTGCTTTCGTGTGATAGGACAAGGAGGCCACGTTCGCTCTTACGTTAAAATGTGTTTGCTCTTGGTGCGCTTCCTCTTTCGTCGGCTGTCTGTGTGCTTTGAGTATGAGCAACGAAGACAAGGGGGCGGACGGGACGGCTCGCAAAGCGGCACTAGCGTGTGATCGCCCTCTTTTCACGGTGATCGACTGGGCGAGATCTGTGGAGGATCCACTGTTTACCTATGTACCTCCAGAGCTTCGCCCATTCATCATCATTCACTTCATGGATATGCTTTGATTTCTTTTTGTGATAGTCATTCGAGATTACAACTCATCGTTATGCAGATATCAAAAGCAGAAAACTTGAATTACACAGTTGAAGCTATACTGTACATTCTAAAGGTATCTCTGCCATGTCGTTCTGGCTTGTAGCATGTACACGGTTTCACCGGCAATTCGTACTGCACCGAAAGAAACGTTTCTCAGCAACTGCTAAAGTGAGCTAGCTGGCGAATCTTGAATGACCGGTTTTCTTCATCTTTCTTCCTTCATGTGTCCTCGTCGTTCTGCTCAGGAAACCGGCTATTTAATAATCAGAGTCATAGCTTTGACGCATTGGAGAATAATTTAATTACAGTTTTGCACCTCCATTGGCATTTTGTATATACAATTGGATTCTTTAATGTAACATACGTGAACATTCGCTCAAGCGTTTACTATACCACTGCGCATGCGTCACACGCTATCATCATACGCTAGCGTACGTACTATCTGCGTCATATGAAACCCGAACAGCGGCAAGCCTTGCGATGGTAATGCGTGCCGTCCACTAATCGCCACGGACAGGCTCGCATATATATGCGCAGAGCTACCTGGAACATGGAATAGAATGCACGCGCCTGTCAAAAGTGATAACTGTACGGCGCGCACTATACTATCGCGAGGGCTTGCCGCTGTACGGGTTTCATTGCATGCAGATAGAACGAAACTATAACGCTATGTTTGCGTACCCTATTCGAAAACTGCCAATCAATTCTGCTTGTTTTAAGAGCACGACATTTGTTGTTTTACCAGCTAGGAATGATTCGAAATTCACTCCTTAACTCGGGGAAGCACATTTGTTAAGTTCGCGGAACGGTCACTTGAACAGACTCGTCGTCTGATACGAAGACTCAGACAGATTTGCTTACGAAGATTTTTCTATGTCCTCATTGCAGCGTTTCTAGGAAGAGAGAAGCTATGACGTGTCATTGGCTAAGTTCCATGTTGTCTCGTACCTGATCTCGTCATAAGCCTGCGGGTTCAACTTGCAATCTCTGAAGCCGCATTCCAACGCCGAAGAGTGCCCGACCGCGCTCTCGTGTCGCGATTTGCGCACATGCATGCACCACAGAGCTCGTGCAGACCTTACCAACCGGAGGCCTTCATTCTGCGGCACTTCGCCATCTCTCTGCAACCTCTTTGCTCCCCTTCATCCCTTTCCCAGTGCAGGGTAGCAAACCGGATGTGCGTCTGGTTAACCTCCCTGCCTTTCCTTGCATCTTTACCTCTCTCTCTCTCTCTCGCATGTATCCGTGTTATTTTTTTCCTACATGTCAGTTTGAGACGTCAAACGTTGCAGTTGAATTGCGTTTTCGCTGAATGCTCTCAGTGTTCTCCCTCACGTCTTGCTTAGTGCTGGGTCACTCGCTAGAAAAATAGACAAATAAATAAAAGGTCCCGAAGATGCTACGCCAGAAGGTGCATGCGTTGCTGACACTGTCGCGGATTAAGCACACAGTGGTCAGGGGTCGAAAGCGCGTGCAGGTGCTGGACGGTGGCGAGGAGGGAACTGGAAACGCGAAAATGAAGACGTGTGCTTCTCTTTTGCTATTTTTACTTTTCGTCGCGTATGGTGGACCCGACAGCTGGCAAAGCCCGTGGGAAGCGGACCTCCAGCGCGAGAATGTGACTCCCGCTAGCCACTTGGTGCGTAGCAGTCCTCCGAGTGAAAGCAGATGGCGGAGGAACGGAAAAAGACGCGCCTGAGAGCGACAGACAGCGAGCGTGCCGGCATGCGTGGCATGCGACGCCGCCGCCCGGAACTGATCTCGGTCAAGGCGGGGAAGCGGTGCGCTCCGCAGTAGAAGACTGTTCCCTTTCCCGTTTCTTTCTTTCTTTTTCAATTGCGGAAAACGTTTCGAGGATCGCCCTGTCGTCGCCTCGTGTCTCGCTTTGGCGTCCCGCAGGTATACATATAATCCGAGCAGGCTGTACGTCCGGAAAGCAGGCGCTTGCTCTCCGGTGCAAACCAGAGTGTGTCCGAGTCGGCAAAGTCTCAGCGACCCGCCAGTTTCGGGAGTTAGACAGATATAAGGAAGAGAGAAGCAGACGAGGAACGCCAGCGCCCACAGACAGACGCGCCACGCTCCGAGCAGGAAACAGTAAAATCGATACCATATATCACTCTCGATCAGGACCTGGTTAATTGCTGGTTTTTATCCAGGAAACCAGACAAATAATGTCCGATTTCCTGGCTATATCTAGAACTTCATGCGGGACCTGGCTAAGAGTAGAAAGTGAACTAAACAAATGCAGTACAGGTAAAATGTTCATGAGAAAAGTATGCTAAAAGATTTCAATAATCCCATAATCACATGCCACAGAGCATCAAACAGCAGGAAAGGGTCGATAAACACAGGCGAATCAATACTTCACATTCGTAAAGCTTTCACTGAGGTGGACCTGACATTGAACGCCTGCGTTTTTAAAAAGGACCGACAACTGATGTTTTTTTTTGACACAATATTTTTTGGGGTGTGACAGAAAGCGTATCCTTCGTATAGTGTTTTGACCTACAGTGGTTAATCCCGAAAGTAGGTAGTTATTTTATAGGAGTATTTTTTATATGAAAGGCTCCAAACACAGATGTACCTTTCCTATAGCAACGCTTAGAACTGATAGTGATGCCGCCAGCCGTTCTCGCTATTTGTGAAAGCGGTCGTCGTTCTGTTTTCGCAGGAGTTACTGTTACTACGCTTAACCAGCATTATTTTGGGCTTTTCAACTATATTCTTGAATATAACAAGGCGTTACAATGAGATTGTGGTTATAAGAGAGAAAAGAAGAGAAAAGAGAGCCCCGTAACTGTCTGCATCAGCATGCGAAACCTCAACAGTAGCTCACAAGGGATGGGGGTGAGGAGGGATTAAAAGGATAGGAATAAAGGTATATATATAGAGACAGAGATATGCGCTTGGACAGCGAGCGACGACATAAGTGAGATAGGAGAGATGAAAACATGGTCACAGGAGTCCGAGGACGGGGCACCACTTGCGAGAGCTCTTGACGGCGACAGGAGATGGCGCAGGGCTAATCCATTCGGCCAGAGCTGCGCTGACGTCGTCGTAGGGGACCGGCGGCAGGGCGTAGCGTAGGACCAACCCAGTCGGCCTGAGCTGCGCTGTCGTCGGAGGTCGGCACGTAATCCAGTGAGCGAGTCCCTGTTACAATGAGATGATAAGGCATTATACCCCTTCCCTCTATTTGTACCGCGTTGTGTGCGCCTGTGCCCAAGGTTGCATGCTCCCGTGTCATGGTTGTCTTGTCCTGGCGTCGTTACTCTCTCAATACATGAGCCAACCCAAGTCACTCAAAACGTCATTACGCATGTGCACGCCCTTGCTAGTGTCCCGAGAATATCTTTAGGAACTATACCCGGGCCGAGTAGCAGTAATACACCATTTCTTAGCTGATGTGTCAGTAGCAAAACTACTTTGCTCGAAAATCTTATACCCCTGCAACACGTGGCACTTAAATGCACTTTGAGTGAGTGTACTTACGCTCACGAAGTGTTATTTTGGCGGTTCGCTTCTACACGAGAAAACGAAGTGTACTTTGGAAGTGATGACAGTGGCAATTGTTGGGTTTGTAGCGCAACATATACTTGTTACGTTTGTGCCCGTGTGTCATTGTCTGACCATGTTGTGTTCGTGGAAGTAGCACCAGTGGCACAGGCCATCGTAAACGACTAGAGAACGACTCGCCTAAACATGTGCAAGTGTGTCTGTAAGTAAACAACGCGACGGACGCGGCCATTGCACAGCATGTGCGCCGCATCCCCGTAGCGGACGTGGCCGGAAACTGCCCGAGCTTGAGAGTAGCGAGAATGTTTGTTGATTTATGGTTTGTTTTAGTACATAGCAAAGTCTCTTATAACGGAAACAATTGTTTGAATATAGTACGAGCGCCACTTTAGGCAACAGCATATTTGTGGGCGAGCCACTGGTACCGAAGCTACGCACTTGGTCGCAGCGAACTGAGGTTGGGGCACGCCCTCGCCGGCAAGTGTACTTTGCAGCGAGTGACACTAAACTTGCTCGTTTGATGACACTCGCGGCTAAGTGTACTCGCTCGAAGTGCACTCAAGTTGCCACATGGGACAGCGGTATTTAACCACCTGGAAACTGCGTGCGTAGTTTCATGAGCATGCTCAAAAGTTGCTTAAGACGCGATGACAAGCGCGTGATACTGATGGAGGGCTATATGTACATTTTTACGGAGCATTTTTTTTAAGATAACGAGCCAACAATACTTCAATACCAAAAAAAAATCAAATCGCTGACCGTGTACAGCAATTAACTGTCACTTGGCCAGGTACATGAGATTGTTCATAGTTTTGTCGCCACAGGCAGCACTGATCATGTTTGACGACGTTCAGTGACGATTGCTATGTGGGGTTTAACATCCCAAAACAACCATGTGATTATGAGAGACGCCGAAGTGGAAGGGTCCGGAAATTTTGACCACCTGTGATTCTCAACGCGCGCCCAAATCTGAGCTCACGGTGCCACCGTATTTTCGCCTCCATCAAAAATACCGCCGCCGAAGCCGGGATTCCAACCTGCGACCTGCGTGTCAGCAGCCGAGTACCTTAGCCACTAGACCGCCGCGGCGGGGCATTTTCAGTGATGAAGTATGAATATATATCCACCTGTCAAGAAAAAAAGGGCTGGTTTTGAGTCAATGTGCCTCACAAACTTTCCATGCAGTACAGTCATTTAATTTTATGTACTGGACAGTTCACGATCTCTTTAACACCGAAGCTGTCCTTAGTCGAGGCCTTCATGTCTTGGATTCCGCGGTAAGCAGGCGGGCATCACAAAATGGCATGCGCCACAGAAACAAAGTCCATCCCACTGCTAGCAATTAGTTCACTAAAACTAAAGGCAATACTTAGCCCAACAAACCGGTACTTGTCACAGAAATCTGTGACGCCTGTAAGAGCACTATCATCATCATAAATTCCATCTTTCGTCATGAACGTTCATCATAAACGCTCAAAGTGTCTGTTATTATGCAGTAATAAACGTGCGCCCTGTGTAATAGGTTACCACGAAGCAGAGCTGTTTGAACTTTTTTCTATTTATTTACTTATTACCGCACACCTAAATGTAGGCGCACGAGTGTTCTTACATTCTACCGCCATCAAAATGAGGTTGCCGTGGTAGATAAGCATAGCTGTGCCCTGGAGCTCATCAGCGCGACAGCCTACCAGCAGTTACTCTTTTAAAGCTCTTGTGCCAGTAAATTCTGTCGCTATTTTTTTTTACTGCTATGCACCTAAATATATCCAATCCTACGCGACTTAATATACGCTATAGATACATGGCAGCAAACAAAACGCTTTTCGCACCACCGGGCACTTGATACATTGTTAATTCATACGGTGCCGATGATGCGTTATGGCGATCACTGACCGTGACCTGGAGTCGTCTCCGACGTCGGTTGCGAGCTCCAGCGAAGGTCAGGGTATACGCTGACCTGTGCAGGAGCTCGCAACCCAACTGGCGACCTAACTCACACGCTAACTCTAATCTTTCCACCTCTATAGGAGGTGGTAAGATTAGAGCTGCGGTTTCGCCCTCGTTGCGCCATGCTGCTGTATCGTAAGGTGACCGCATAGAAAAGTACATATACGACAGCCAGGGCTCCTAAGGTGGCGCACTTGAAACTTCAAACTACGCACTTGAAAAAAAAAAAGCAGTGGCTTAGCTCGGCTATGGCAGGATATACGTAGCATATGAGCTATGGACAGACGGACAGACGGACGAACAAACAAAGGCCGGGCGGACGAACCACGGATGAACTACGGATGAATGGACGAACCACGGATGCTGGAACGCATAGATAAACGAACCACGGACGGAAGAACCATGGTCGGACGGATGGATGGCTGGACTAGCGAGTGAGTGATATCGCGTGGGTCAAGCGCTAGCCCGCTAGTAACAGCGGGCTAGCGCTTGAGCAGGATCTCCAGGCTAGGCTCGCTCCAGGATCTTCCAGGCTAGTGTTACTGTATATGCTATACCGTAACTCTATTCCAGGCCTTCTCCAGTGGGCCAGCTGTGTGCTGTGTGACGTCACTGCCTCTCGCGCTCGCGCGAAATGCTCACCTTAAGTCCCGCGAGACTGCTCAACCTCCACCAGGGCGGCCTACGCCACAAAAGTCAAAAGAGTCGACAAACAGAGTGCAGGCTTCCTTGATATGGAATGTGACGTTTATGATTTAAAACGCAGCGCGAAACAACGGTACACAAGATAGCGGGAACACAGGACAAGCGCTGCTCGTTCATCTCTTTCATCTCGCGTGTCCTTCATCTTTGTGTATTGTCTTTTTGGGTCGCGTTTTAAACCATGAAGTCCAACCAACTCGCCCACTTTTTCACGCTGTTGAATGTGGCCGCTTGAAATTGGTGGTTCTAAATGTAAAAACTCTTGGTGCACGTGGTCCAAAGAAACGATCGTATTAACAAAGGGCACCATATATACTTATCAGTATCGAGCCTGTAGGGGCATATTTGACAAAAAAAACACTGGCTTTCTTTTCTAACGCTTACAAAAGAACCATATGTGAATGGCGATGTACCAGCGCACAATAGAAACTAATCCGTGTATCTTATTTCCTGAATAATTATCAAACGGGTAAAATCAGTCACATGAATACCAACCACACAAGCCACAAAATCTCTTTACTCCGCAGAACCACAACGAGGTTCGCAAGGACGACCATATATTAACACCCTTTACAGTTCGTAACTAACGTATGACTCAGTAATGTTTAGTATTTAGTCCACCTCAGTGGAACAATGGCTATGGTGTTCGGCTGCTGACCCAAAGGTCGCATGTTCGGCAAAGGCCGTGTCGGTCGCATTTCTTCAGAGGCGAAATGGTGAAGGCCTGTGTACTCTGTGATGTCAGTGCGCGTTAAAGAACACCACGTGGTCACAATTTCCTGAGCGCTGCTCTACGACGTCTCTCATAGGCTGTGTTCCAATTCTTAGACAGCACGTAGACAGTCTACGAAGACTGCCTAGAAGACAGCATCGAGCCCATGCTGCCCGAGAAATGGAACACATTTAGACGGCTTTCACGCGACGATGCGCTACCTTGCGTCGAGAAGAAAAAGCTAAGATAAACAAGCGTAACAGTTGTAAGTTCTGGCTTAATTCGTGCTGAAACAAAAAAAACGAATAAACGTTACTCAATTCAGCGTCTGGGAAAGCGTCTGCTTGTGTGCAGACAGTCATTCCGGCGAGATTGGATCTATCTGAGCGATTCGCTGAGTCGCCATCTTGTTTAGACAGCAATGTAGCCTGCATCGTATTTGTCTACGATGCGGTCTTCTCGGAGCTGTCCATGTTGCCGGCTACGTGAGAATTGGAATGCGATTTAAGATGGCCGCCGTCCATTTAGCTGTCTATTTAGCCGTCTACGGTGAGTATTTGAACACACCCATAATGATATTGCGGTTTCGGGACGTAAAACCTTTAATAATAATAATATTTTTATTAATAATAATAATAATAATAATAATAATAATAATAATAATTTCAGGGCGATGAAGTTCTAGAATAAATACACCATTTCAACGCTTCTGCTATCGCTACTAAGGCCCCGGTAACACCTCCCTCTACTGCGTATAAGCCCCGCGTAAAGGTGCCTCTACGAATACACTTCTTCACACATGGCGTTCTGTGCCTTACTTTTCTCATTAAGAGATTTCGACGCGACGCGCATAGTAAACAGTTCACCGCCGTTGGGCCCCCACAGGCGATGTGTGTAAGACACGTTCAGTGGTAGTCTGAGCATGGCGCAAGAACGCAGGTGTACTCTGGAGTGTGGGAAAAAACGGCAGGTGGAGATACGATGCACGGAACCTCTGTGTCCCTGCTTTGGATCCCCCGCCCCTCCTGCGCCCGACTCCTGTTTCTCTCCCAGTTTATGGTGCCGCTGTTGCAGTCTCGTAGCGTGAAAGTTGCGGCAGCAGCTGCTGACCGACTTCGCGCGTCGCTGCCGCTAATGAGAAGACCGGAGAGGCTGTCGGTGTGCCGGGGGCCCGCTTTTTACACGCCCTTTTAACGGACCGCCCTCTGTGAGGCGACCCGTGTACGGTGTAAGGCTTCTTATATCGGTTGATTTGATTCCAACGGTGGCGTACCGTCAGTACACGATTTCAGTTCTTTGCAGTGTTAGAAAGAAGTATGCACGCTTTGAAGACATCGAGAAAGGCACATTTTTTTCCCCTTACTGTGCAGTCTCAGCACTCTCAAGACGACGATAGTTATAGCGCGAGAACAGAACGAAGACAAAGAGACAAGAAGGACACGACAAGAAGGACTCTTTGTCGTCGTTCTCTTCTCGCGCTATATCTATTGTCATGTCATACCAACTAGCCAAAACTGCCACACTTCTAAGTTACTCTCTACACACTGAAGTCAGCAAACACGTATAGAATATTTAACATTGATTTTGAATTTTTTACTGCTGATCATCCGCAAGCCAGATCCACTGCAAGCCACCTTATTCCGACGAGTGAAGACTGCTCGAGAATCGGTAAGCTCCACATCCTGGACGCTGCCAAAATCACAGAAATCCCTGTGTTGATCACTGGATGACAATTAACTCATAGATTTGCCGCTAGATTTGCTGATAGATTTGCCACTAGTACGTCAGCAGTTGCTGTCTTCCCAGGACGTCAGACTGCTCTGAAACGTCACTCGGGAACCAACCCTCAAGATCGATACTGAAACAATGTTTTTTTAAAGTAGCTGTAACAAAATATATTAGATGTATTTTCAGGCACCGCAACACTCGTTTTAGGTTTCCCGACACCAGTCCTTTTATTTGGAGCAACAATTCGAAAGTTTTTAAAATCAATGTGAGTACTTTTTTAAGGCGAAAGCTCTAGATGTCCAATCAAACACGAAGATTCAGCGTCAGTGTCAACACGAGCCATGTAGAAAAATTAACTTGTGGCTTCGCCACTTTATGACGTCATCATGGCGTGACACAGATAACCAGTGTGCGATGTCATCATGTCGTCCCAAGGACTATGACGTCACACAATATCACATGACTTCATCGCTTGGTCATAGTGGGACAGATCCCGGAGGACCACGGGGTACAGAATGCTTGCAATACATTCAATCACATGGGCGGTGGAAAACCACGCCACATGCACGAAGCTGCGCAAGAATGGAAGCTTGGGAGAGTTGGTATGAATTCATCTTGGCTGAACAGCGCACGGGGAACGAGGATGGAGGACAGACAGTGCTTGTCAGTGTTCTTTTCCCCCGTCCGCGTTTCGTGTGCGCTGTTCAGCCAAGATGCATGAAGCTCTTGGGAGTGGGTGGAACAATACGATCGACTGGAAAAAAACAGAATATTATTTTCACTTTCGGGCCAACCTATTCGAAAGCGTAGGGAATACACTGAGAATCACGTTTGCGCAAAAATATAGCGAAGAAGTTTGTGTCCTTGTGGTTGCATTTTATGCATTTATATTTTTTTGCATAAGTGTCATTCACAGTGGAATACCAACTCGCCAAATATTTTCATCTTACAAAAATTTTTGGGAATATGTTTAGTAATTGAGGCCCTCACGGTCGAAGGCTTGACGGTCGTCAGCTTGTTGGGATGGGGCAATCTGATCCGCTACCAAGGGTTCTTCTCATTTCACGTTGGGACATTTTGTTATTGCATGGGTATGAACGCTTGCCCTTCGTTGTTGGCAGCAGCAGCAGTTGAAGAGTACCGCTGCTAAGCATTTCGATGGTGGTCTGATTTCCAGCAAGGAGGAAGGAAGAAAGTTAGGAGAAAGCATTGCGCAGTGTCATGGAAAGAAATACGGAAAGAAAGAAAGAAACAAAGAAAGAAAGGAAGAAAGAAAGAAGAAAAGAAAGAAAGAAAGAAAGAAAAAAAAGAAAGAAAGAAAGAAAGTAAGTAAGAAAGAAAGAAAGACAAAAACGATGTATCGCGTATCCACTCACACATTGTTACACGCGTTCAACAGCCCCCATCTGTGTGTCATTCATGTTAGCGTTTGATGTTGTCATGTTTGCTAGGTTTGTATTTATTTCTACCTCCGCGGAAAAACTTATCTGCATTGTTCATTTATCGCTTTTAAGCTGTTATTGTTGCTGTGGTGGCTCTGCATTGCACAGTTTTTCTTTCTTTTTCTCTCTTTCAGGATATGAAGTATTATTTACTCCGTACGCCTTCTTCTGTATAGACTTGAAAACGCCTACAGTTTTGGATGAATGAATGAATAAACACATAAATAAATAAATAGGTAGATAAACAAATGAGTGAATAGATAAATAAATAAATAAATGAAATATTCCACGTGACATCGAACAAAGCATGGCTGGTCGACGTCTTAAATTTCTTTCAAAATTTTATATATTGTTGCCTGTTCTGTGTAAAGAAGACATCTGCAATTGATTTTGCTGTAAAAAACGTCAAAGTACAGTAAATCAATAATTACGGAAAGGTAGAGTGCCACGCTTACCTGCTCTGCTGCTTTTTTCGAATTTGCCGATGAATTACACAATATATAATATTACTACGTGCCCCAAATTGTTTTCGTTACATATAGGCGTATACGCGCTTACGTCCAATTATATTTAGGTTGTCTGCGTAGTGTAGTTTTTATATAAACTTTCTCAAACTTGACCTAAAAAACTTTTTTCTGCCTAGTTTGCCAGCCTTTATTTCATAAATAGCCTAGGGCAGAGGGATTAAAATTCCGCATCATTTTCTCAGCATGCTTATTTACAAAACTGTGAAGCTTATAATATCAATTTTCAACAAAAAGATATAATCCCGCGGACTTCAAGAAAAGAGCGTGCAAAGAAACATCTGACAACGATTGAAAAAACATTTTTAGTATTTTTTATACTTTGCCCACTTCTTCTACATTACATCATAATTCGCAATCAATAAAAGTCACAGCTTTGCCGCAAAGGCGAAGCGAAGTACGCGACAGCGACAAATTCAAAGGTCACACGCAGGATAGAAAGCAAATTGAAACGCACCCCGCGTTTCTCACGCACAAATTACACACAGAACGTACTCACAAGAGCAGATGCAAGCGAATAAAAGTCTCATTGGTTACTTCACTGTGTCTGAAAAGCGCGCGTTTCGCAAACGTATAGACTGCAATGATTGCAGCGACGTTTGTGCACCCGGTACCTACAGCAAAATCGTTCCAGGCAAAGCCTGAGGACAGCCAAGACGTACAATCCTCCCCTCCTCACCACCACGAGAAACGGGCGCGCGAGGGTGCGTCGCTCCCCTTCTCTAAGCTGGGCAAAGTACACGTAGGAGATTAGAGCAAGCACCGCCGCGCAATGTGGCGATGAGAACTTATTGCGCCATGCTGGTAAAGGTGAAAACACAATTCTCTCTAAGATGCCCGTGAGCAGCGGTAAGCAATAGATATAAATACCTTGCCGTTTGAACGGTGGAGATCGTGCTCCTAGGTGGCTCAGTGTTTCTGTGTGTGTGTGTGTGTGATCAACGCCTCCCTTTCACGACGCAGATGTCCCACGTTCGATTCCGCGTGTTGGAGTGTTTTCTGTTTTTTTTTTTCATTTCTTGCATTTTCATATATATATAGATACGTTTGCATATACGGTGAGTGACGGCGACGCCGACGTCGACGCCAACGACAAAATCCAGCCGAGAGTGTCCATATAATTGCTATCGCAATAAAAACGTTGCATTATGTAATTTTTCTTGCATTTACGACCCGTCAAAATGCCATTGAGTAACGGTAGATCGGACTTCCTGTCCGCTAGGTATGGAATGCAAGCGTAGTCAGGCTAATGGTGATCATGATGATGATGATGATGAGGATGATGATGGCAAAATAGCTTGATGCCGCAGTGCCTCAATGAACCCCACGGGTAAAGCACTATAATTCCTGATTATCAATACCGCGTTTATCGCTGTTAATTTGCAGTGGCAAGGCATAATTACCAAATACAATGTCATGCCAAATTTAAAAGCCACAGGCAATGACAAATTTCATACAATCTTCAGACCCACAAATTATACTTAATCTTGCGCAAAGGTCTTATTGGACGAACCCCCTTCACACCGGAGCATGGACTGTGCGCGTTTGGTTGCTCGGTAATCCCGCACTCAAGGCCGCTCCCGTGACCAAATCCTTTCGAAATTTGCGTCCTCGAGAGCAAGGCAGTCGACAGCTATTTAAGTGCTGCTTGCCTTTTCAGATACTGAAGTATACACCTGCATTCTCTACTTAGCGGGCAGGAAGACCGATCTACCGTTGCCTATCCTTGAGCAAGGACATTTTAAATACGAAGCATTTCTTAGTGAAGTTCGGCAACCTTGAGCGTATCTATCTATCTATCTATCTATCTATCTATCTATCTATCTATCTATCTATCTATCTATCTATCTATCTATCTATCTATCTATCTATGTAGCCGCCTACATTTGGGTGCTCTCATGGTTGCCCCCTTAAGACGTGAACCAAAATTAGCATGGGAAGGTAAGATGGTTTGACGAATATGACGCGCTGGTCAAGACATGAATACTGTCACCATCCTGTCGCGTACGTCGTCAAACACTTCCCTCTAGACAGTGGCACATACCCACGGGCCGGTATGTGCCACTGGTATGCGGATATGTGCCACAGGTGATTGACACTTAGTATCTACCCAGGAACGACGAGAACACACTTGGGCAATTTTAACGCGTGAGCGTTAAGCAATACCCGACATCGGTAGCGTCGACTCAACAAATGCATAGAATAAACGTCAGAGTTAAGATAAACCTGACATAGGCAGCGTTAACCCCCTGACGATTGCAAATAATAAATTTTAGGGTACCAGCAGGAATCAAACCCAAGCATTCTGTGTAGCAATGAAGCATTTTACCCCAGAGCTACGCCAGGTCTCGGAACTACTCTTAAAAAAACGCTAATTTTTGTGAAACGTGAATAGTAGTTGCAGTGCTGCCTACCCAATTTTATAAACATTGCATATGTACTCCGTTGATACAGCCGCAACGTCGGGTTAACATAAATTGTGGTTAGTTGCCATGCGATGAAGTTCTTTCTGTAGCGCTGTTCAGGGTAAGCATCTTCGCAAGCATCAGCACTTCATATCAGCTTTTGGCATCGTCGCTAATACGCATGTTCCAGCTGACATCGTTGCGCAAGTGCAAACAAATGCTTATATTAGCATATGCAAATCTTCAAGATATGTCTGTGCGTGCAACATTTGTACAGATATTTATCGTCACTTGATGACGTGTTGCTCAATAAAAAAATGCCACATGGTCACCTTCCTTCCGCATGCTTCGCATAACCTCGATTCCTAGGTAAATGGGATCTGCCGAATTTTTTTGGCGGGCCGCATCTGCAAGCAAAACCATATAACGCAACATGTATTAATTGGCCATGAAAGCTGATGTGTGTTAGATTAAGTGGGGAAAGTTTAAAAACTATCAAAAAGGTTTTTTTTGTCATCGTCAGAAGATTCCCTTGCCTGCTCTTTTCTTTAAGTTAACGCAGTTATATCTTGTTATCGAAAAATGCTAATATTATAAGCTTCAGCAGTTATATGAATAAGCTTGCTCAGAAATCGATGCGGAATTTTCACCGCTCTGCAATAGCTTTTTGCATAATAAAAGCTGTTGCAGAGCGGCATAGGCAGAAAAACATTTTTAGGTCAATTTTGAGATTTTTATAAAAAAATTTTACACTACACAGACAATCAAAATATACGTTAACGTAAGCGTGCCAGTACGCACATATGTTGTGAAACAAATTTGAGGCACATGTATTTATTATATTTGTGTAATTCGTCGACGAATTAAAAAAAAGCAGCAGAGCAGGTAAGCGTGGCAATTGACCTCTTCGTCATCAATTATTTACTGTGTTTCGAAAAAGTTTTTTACAGCAAAAGCAATTGCGGATCTGTTATTTTCATTGATGAGGCAACAATATATAAAATTTCGAGAGAAATTTAAGAGGTCGACCAGTTATGATTTGGTCGATATTACGTGGAATTACCGAAATAAATAAATAAATAAATAAATAAATAAATAAATGCCATTGTTTCGACACTCACCCGCCAAGCCTTGTTTGCCCCCAATTTTTCGTCACGAGAGGCACAGCTAAATGTTTTTTTTTTCCTCTAGTGTGGGAAGTTGTCCGATAAGTGCACCGGAACATGTCGGCCATAACTGGAACTGCTGAGTTGCATGGTCACCTTAAGAGGCAGTGGATGTTGCTGGTATCTGATATGTCTGTACAAGCTCTCTTTCGGGATGAAAGATTTACTCGTTCTCATTGCAATTATTCACCCAGAAAAAAACATGTTCCGGCCGCAATGATCCATCTTTAACAGTACGACTTATCTGTAAGCTATGTATATTGTCCCAGGGTCGTGACGTTGACGAAGGGAGCAGACTTCAGGTCGAAAATAAAACCGTTGATTTGGGCCAAACTTGTGGCAATGCAAAAGGAAAGTCAGATTACAACTATGCACTGCATGGCACTGATAGCAGCGAATAGAGCGACGGCTGTCGATCAACTGACAAGCTGTGAAGCGCGTTGACATTTATACATTTGTCGTTGAATATTCTAGAGTTATTCATAGCGACCACGTAGGTTTCAGAAAAATCTGTTATATTAGCAAAATGGGCGTAATCTTAACAAACTGATCTACTGTACAGTTCTGAAGCGTCTCCAACACAGCAGGCGCTGTTCGCGCAGAAAATTAGTATACTGCAACGGGGCAATAACAAAACTTGAGGAAGAAACGCGGCAATACTTACAACTCCATACATAATATTTTTTTTCGGCTACAGATTTGGCGCTGAAGTGAAATGACATGGTTACTTGTATCTTGAGTGTTGGCTGCTTTTAAAGTATACCCAACGGCAACTTTGCAATGCCGAAAGCCAGCTCGAACAGATAGACATGTGTACTTCATGTCTTGACAAAGACAAGTTATTTTGTAAAAACGTGCGCTCAAGCGGGGTTTTCTGTCCATGTTTTCATCTCTTCAAGCATCCACCTTCCTTTACCTTTCTCTTATTGTTTGGACCCGAACAAAAAAGCTACGTTTAAACAAAAGTCGAACCATTCAGCCTTGATGAGCAAGCATTTAAAAAAAAAAAACTGGAAGGTGGATCGAAGAACTGACCAATATATTCAAAGAAGCTCTACTGAAATAAAGCTTCGTTCGCTGTTCACAGTTGGTGCCTTCAAGCATTCACCGCATACGCAATCCTGAAGTAAATTGCCTCCTATATGTACTTCAAAAAAAGATAAAAGAGAAAGTGTGCGATATGTTGGCTGGTTGTGGATCCGTGGAACTGTACAAAAAAAAGCACTTTCCAAATTATTTGCAAATCTTGAGAACCACATACGCTTGGTTGCGCTCATTTCGGAATCTGAAGTGAAGTCAACTGATGCGTGCATGAAAATCTTTTCAAGGCTCTTCACCTTGATAGCAGTATATCTTTTGTCTTTTTGTTTTGATGAGCAATATATTACTCACGCACCGTTTCCACCAAGGCGCGTAGCTTTGTAGAGACTTCGCCGCATGTGGCGGCGAATAACATAGTCGCCGCGTGTGGGCAGTGACACCAGACTTCATTGCTGCCACGCATCTACCTACCGCAGTGTCCATCCAGCGTCCGGCATTCGGATAAAACGAGCACGTCGCGGTCTCATCAACTTCTACGCGATTCGGCACATCGACCTCGTCCTGTTTACAGCCGGAGGAGATAGCACTCGGGCCACCATCGAAGCGAACGCGCTAGCTCGACGGTCCCGGTGGTCCTCGTCTTGGCAGATGACGAGAAAGACGACGCGATTGCCAGCGGGTGGTCATCGCGGCACGTGCATTATAGACGGGGCCGGCAAAGTAATAGAAAAGAAATATGGCATCTGGCTCCGAGAAATAGGAGTGTGCGTGGTTTTCTCGCAAAAACTAAACACTCTGTTGCACCGAGCGTGTAGCAAGCTTCAAACGGACCGCACAGATAACACGCCCACGTTAGGAACGCGTGGTGGTCCAAACGCGCGCACGTAGTCTTAATTGCTTTGTGTCTCGGGGATGGCCAGGTACGTCGACGACTCAGCAGTGCACTCCACATTAGCGTGGCTTGCGGCATATCTCATCGAAGCGACAACGGAGACCGACTGGACAGGCTTCGCAATTTTTTTCGTTGTTCGTGCACCTGCTGTGCTTTCGTATAAAGACCAAATTAATAAAGTGCCGCTCAGATCGGTGATTACTGGGCCCTCAGGGAGAGAGGACACACTATTTGCGCTCCATCGCTTCTTGTACTTTGTGGCCTTTTCCGGAGTATGGATTGGCGTAGGCGAGCAGAGTGAGGGCTGCGAGGACTTAATAGGAGCGCGTGGCGCAGCGGTGGCCTTTTGAAGACTCAATGGGGGGATTCGATTCAGTGACACGGTGGGTGGGCTTCAGCTTCGAGATAAACGGAAAGCGGAGGATGGAGAGAGAAGTTGGGGCTTGGTGTGTCTGGGTCATTGCGTCTGATGGTAACGTTACCTGCGAGCACGTGAGAAGGAGTGCTACGCGTATGCAGTGCTGACTCCTATAGACAGTTCGAGAGATCGTTGTGTTTCTGAGGCCTTCCTGCCAATTGAGACATGTAGTGATGACAATGAAAGAAGCATCGGTCTTATGTCTGCCGCAGCGTGGAGCATCTAGTAGTTTGGTGCGAACATTACTGCGACGCAGAATGTTGAGAGAGCTATATATTCATTCAGTACTCTTTTTTATATATTTTATGGTAGCATTGTATGTTAGCTGTAGGTGAAAATGAGACAGTGTGTAAGAACCAATGTTTACAAACAGTATTTACGTGGAATGGCAACAGTGCGCGAAGATGTAAAGAGAAGAGGGACAAACAACAGCGTTGTAGGACAACTTGAGCATTTGGTTAACGATACGGCAATATATTCTTGGATTATATAAAAAAAAACACAGCGTATACGCTCGCTTCTAGGGAATTCCTCTCCATCAGAAGAGTGTGCACTATAAACAGCCATCTTTCCGCATTTTTCGTTTATTTTTCTTCATCAGCCCGCTGGCATTGCCGTTGTCTTGATAGCACATATTGTCTACAAAACGTCAATTTCACGAGTAAATGGGATCAGCCTATACACTTCAATATTTTAGAAATGACATAAGAATTAAAACTGAACGTCTACAAGACGTTCTATCAAATACTTGTTTTACGGACTAACTTCAGAAAGCTATGTTGCCTGTACGTGTGACGGGTGTGCCACGTGTGCCATTTCGTTCACACATGCATGGACAATCATGACCAGCGCAAATTGAAGTCTGAACTCGAAGCTGCACACGTCATCTCGTTAGCGATAAATAAAGTAAGCGAAAGAAGAATAATGGGTTGCATTTTGGCATCGAATGGGCGATCATGGAAGGCTTCGAAGTTCGTTAACGATTGATTTGTGGTGTTTAACGTCCCAAAACCACCATATGATTATGAGAGACGCCGTAGTGGAGGGCTCCGGAAATTTTGACCACCTGGGGTTCTTTAACGTGCACCCAAATCTGAGTACACGGGCCTACAACATTTCCGCCTCCATCGGAAATGCAGCCGCCACAGCCGGGATCGAAGTTCGTTAACGAGTAACTTACGTAATTTACTGGCAGTGTTAGCCATTTAATATTCTAAGCAGCTCTTTATTGCTGATATTGAAGCCATCCGCGTGACTGCTTCTGCAATGCCATTTAAGCTGGTCGTAAGGCGTTTCGGGTATAGAGTTTCCCAAAATTAACTACACTCTGGCGCTGCGATCGTTCAGCGACCATGGGAATCATGGGTAGTACACCCATTTGCCTAGTCTTCGTACTTGCGGGCGGCGAATCGTACTTAGGCTTCGTTTATTACTGGTTACGGTTTTGTTTTGAAAGAAAGAACGAACCCTTTTGAACTTAGGGACTTGATTCAAAATAGTAAGCTTAAAAGAACAGGGTTGTGAAGCGCAAGCGGTGAACATTTGCTAATTTATGTTTTCATGAAAAAAAAACAGCTCCAAGCCACACGAACACACACGGAGCCAGAAGCAGGCCAGAAGTACGAAAATTAGACAAATGTGTGTGTGTATACTACCCATCATTCCCATGCTCGTTGAAGCGCCGTGTGTTGCAACTCCCATAACTAGCGCCAGAGTTCCCTCCAGTAAGTATTGTGGGAAACTCTATGGTTTCGGGTGACTGTGGTCACGCCCTGGAGTCAGGCCGCGCGTCAGTCATCAGAAGATATTCTCGTGACGTCATCCGCAAGGCACGCTAGTGAGGTGCTTGCCATATTCTTGGTCGCTCACATAGTCCTCATTGCACGACGACAACCAAGGCGCTTGCCCGCGTGTACTGTTTTTATAAGTTCCCATGAAATCAAATTGCCATATGCGGGACTGTAATGTGAGTGGCCACGACTATAGTGGTTGAAATTGGGCCCTCGCTGCCGTTGCTTGGAAAGCAGAACCTCTTGGCCTGTTAGTTTTCACTCGCTTTACCGTGTTTTTAGGCTTACGCGTCGTTTTTTGAATAGGTGGAGTGTTATGTGACCCAGTAAGGTCTTTCTATAGAACAGTTCCTGAAGGCGCTATACATGTTTTCAACTCATGTTCGTCGCAGTGTATTTGAATGGCCAGTATTAGGACACGCAAGTGTCTGAAAAATTAGAAACTTCGTGCAGACTGACACTCAAGGTTATGAATTTCTATCATCTGATGCGCGTAAATTGGATAACGCTTTAAAACTCTTGCAATGTCTCAGTGGCTCGTCTTGAACACTGAATGTCACATTAACGGAAGTGCAATGTGATTTTAAAGGCGGCTCAGCGATCACTGAACCGGCACTGAATCTCTGTTCTGTTCTGCTTATATGTTTTGCTGCGGAGAGGTTAAGGTCAATGTTACCTCGGCTACTCCATATAGATATGTTCTACAGCGAAATACAAAGAAATAAGAGCCGTAATTGTATGAGATTCGGTTATTTTGGGCACTGAATCTCACGCAAGTTCAGTTTTTACTTCCTTTTAGGAGGTTTGATTTACGATCGTGTGATTGGTCCAATCGGCCACAACAATCCAACTGTTCCAAGTTTGCTTTTTGACGCGTACGTGAGCCGACACCCGAGGCTCGAAAACAGAACACCGACCTTGTACGAGCTTCAGTCAAAATTCTACCCATCCAACTTCTAATAAATAATAAGTTGTCAATATAGAAGAGTCGCAACACTTTATTCGATGGTGTTTCAATTGAAACCACGATGCTCTTTTTAAAGGGACCCAGAAAGGGCTTTGACGATTGCTTACAAACACATTGGACTGGTAGACCAAGTTCCAAGGGTAATTTAGAGACCGATTTGATAAATCTGCGTAAACTGTGCAATTTATTACAACGCTTTAAAGCTGCGAGTCACTCCAGATCGCTTCGACTCGGCCAAACGCGTTTTTCAACCGCCCATACACCAAGCTACACGATCTGCCCCACTGACGTCATCGTTTCCAGCTGATCTGATTGGCTGTGGAACGCTCAGTACAGACTGTCGGTATTGTATCGGCGGCGGGATTTACGCGTATGCGGTCCAACGCCACATCGTGACGCAGGCGCCGTGAAGGTGGAGCTTAGCCCCGAGCTCTCAAAGGAAGAGTCGAGGGCAGTTGAGGGTGAAAGGCGAAGCAGAGGAGCAGGATACTTTTTTAGTACTCGTAGCTCCGTTAATAACGGGTGTTGCGATTAAACTCCGGTGCCAATGATTTGCTCCTGTAGTGGTCCAATCAAAAACGGAATGTGAAAAAAAGCCGTTTCAGGGACCCTTTAATACTGTGTCATTGGTGACTTAATAACCACTCAATTACTATATGAACCCCGCCAAATATTTGTATAGTTTAAATGGCCAATATTCGAGCTGCGAGAACGAACTTTAATGATACTTCAACAAATGCATGGTGGCCTGGCAATACAACTACACACAACATTCATCATTCCAATTATTTCTCAATAATATATTTTTCTGGGTGCCTCCCGCATGTGCATTTTTGTGCTTCACCTGTACTGTTCTCCTTTTTTCTGTGCAAACGGTTTTTACCAGCGCTGAATTCACATTTAAGTTCAGCGCATTGTGCACTTTACTGTCTTGATCCTTCTCTTGCGTGCTGGGAAACAAAAGGCTATAGCGACTGCCCGTTCGGTACGACGCGCTGGTTTTGTTGAACCAGTAACGCCTTAATTTCGCGGCGAGAACCGTATTTCTTAAGGGAATGTGCTACGGTGCTTTTCCTGAAGAACTGAGTTGTGGTGTGGACGCTATCCGGAAATTTAATACTGATTTGAGTGCATTATCGAGAGATCCCGGAAGTGTAAACTGACTGCTAGAATCACAGGGTGGAGTGCCCACACACATCATAAACTAAAGTGCGCGAATGTCGTTATCAATAAGCCTGAATAATCTTGTGCTCTCTAGCCAAGGCGGTCTTTCTAGCTTGATTCTGCTAAAATGTGCTTGGTGGGAACCATGCTGCTTCATAACGGACACATGCTGCTAGCAGCATGTGTTTAGACTAGACTGTTAGCAGTATGGTCTGAAATGGGACCATACCACTACAATAACTCATGTCATATCAAGCCTTCTGGGCATATCTCCGAAAGTATATAGCTACCTGTGTTTCCCATGTAGCCACATGTTCCCATTGGATTGCTGCACATGGTGATATCATGACACTGAGCAATGGGACGTTCAAAGCACCCTACTCCGATTTCCTGGAAAGCCGTTAGTGTATACAGTTTTGTTAGGTGCGTACCATTATAATTGGTATATTATATAGCCTTGAATAGTCTGCATAATAAAACAAAATTGGTTTTTTGATAAGCCTAGCATTTTCAAATTTTTCTATTGTATTTATTCATTTTATGAAATGGCTCATTCCTTGTACCTTTCATGCATGGTCATTTCCGTTAGTTTTTATTCATACTACATTTTCGGCACCACAACTGCATTAGTTGTGTTGTTTTGCTTGGTTTAGTTTTAGTATATTGCCCACATTTCCACTCTTCATATTTTCTGCCATTCGCGACTCGAGTTATCTAGTAGGCTGTAAAGGGTGTCGGAATATAAATTGTGTGCTAATTTTGGCACGCAGTATTTCTATGATAAAACTTTTACTTATTAGTGGATACAGTTTGAAACTTGTATGCTGCAGCCACAAACGCTTGTTCTCTTTTGCTATTGTCAAAGATTTTGTTCTGACCTACTGCTACGAACATCTCGTCATAATGTAGCGAGAGTTCATTGCCACTTTTTTCAGTAAAAAGGTTTCTAACAACAAAAAAAATGTCCTAAGGAAATTCCTCAATGTTACAATTTATGAGCAATTTGATTCAGCTGTGGTTATCTTTCCAAGCCCTTTATCTTCTATTTTGTTAGGTATTGTAGTCCGGCTGGGGCCAAATATTTGCACTTTTTGATTCTTATCATAAATCTCAACGCTTTGGCTATTTCATTTCTACTAACCGTGGTCTTAAGTAGTGCTATACTGTTTGAATATCTTAGAACAAAAGAAGACAGACATGAAGTGTTTCACACATGTCTCCCTTCCGTTTGGCAAGAAAGACGTTGACTAAAAATCGAGCCTTGACGTGCCTTGCTCGACAATTTTTCATCCCTTAGTTCTCGCATTTTATTCAGTACAGCTAATGAGACCATGCTTATATATTGTGAGCTGGCAGCATGCAAGAGATATTACGTTTTGTTATATTGCGTTTGTAGTCCTTCGATAACGTTTCGTTGTGGTTTAAAAGTTGTGGGAACCAAAAATTGTGTTTCCTGAATTTCGGTATCGCGTATTTGCATTTTAACTACCACGATGTTTTGTATCATTTTACCTCCTTTTGTATGTGGTAAGCAGGGAGATATCGTATCTTATTTTATGCTGAGCCAATGCAGGAATCACTTCTCGTTTACATAATAAATTCCTAAGGCATTAACACTCGTGTTTGTGAATTTATGGAGTTCATACTTTTGATCAGTAATTACCGAATATTGCAGCTGCATTACAAATAGTGCTTGTTAGTTGCATGCACAGACAAATAGAGCTAAGTTCATGAAGTAGTGCGTTACGTCTTAAAACATCTAAAAACTGCTTTTTGGAAACGATGTGGTGCGATATTTTGTGTATCCAGCTGTACCTCATCTGGAATGTAATTTGTTGCAGCGTTTCTAAAACTCTTTGTAGGCGTTCTTAAAAAGAAATTCAAGCCGGACCTTACACTAAATGAACGAAGTTTCCAAGCTATGACCTTCTATTCCGTCTCTTCTTCCAGACGATTTTATTACCTCGGACGAACGATGAAAAAAGTGTAATTTATTCTTTTGCGCTACGTGGCGTTGTAGAATGGAGTAGAAGGTATTTTCCAAGTTCCTCGCGGTGGTTGTGGCTACTTTAAAAAGATGGGGGCTGGTCTATTTGAGCGAGAAGGTTGACATTATGTTCATCATATATGCAGTTAGACAGGCAGTTGATTGCAGGTGGACTGTCCCAACAGCCCCGCTGCGGTGGTCTAGTGGCTAAGGTACTCGGCTGCTGACCCGCAGGGCGCGGGTTCAAATCCCGGCTGCGGCGGCTGCATTTTTGATGGAGGCGGAAATGTTGTAGGCCCGTGTACTCAGATTTGGGTGCACGTTAAAGAACCCCAGGTGGTCTGAATTTCCGAAGCCCTCCACTATGGCGTCTCTCATAATCATAGAGTGGTTTTGGGACGTTAAACCCCACATATCAATCAATCACTGTCCCAACATAACTTGGTATAGCACCACTCCTGCAATAGCCAGGTTTTCACACCTTGGTTGCTCCTCCCTGATCCACCTATGGCAAATCATGACTACTAAGTTACATAATTAGCTGACTATAATTTAATTCGCCAACAGTCTCTTTGCAGTCTTTCAGCCACCCCCGAGAGAGAAAAGAGAAGAATGGCCGACGAACGAGATTTCCAAAGTATAGACTAATTTACAGATGCGTATCATATCCGCCATAATAGTCTGTTAACCTTTGTGTTTTGCGACTTTAAATGAGCCCTGCAACGCTTTTTGAGCACGGTCATATACCGGTACCCATCGGTAGTAGAGGCTCCCAAGAACACGCGAGCCAAATGTTATAGCACAGCACGCGGCCTGGAATTATCAATAAATTATCAAATTCAGCTAAATGTTGCTTTCTCGTCCCTCGACAAATGACGGAAGACACTCAAAAATTACTCGTAGCAAGCCCATCTATCGGCCATTGGCTGCTTTGAACGTGGCACGCTCGGTCGTTACAGCGATCGCCGCGGAAGGCCGTAACTTGTCCACGTGTGCACACGCGATCGCACTGAAAAGGCCGCGTATTCAAAAAAAAAAGTGCTCAAGATCACGAGGAGTGCGTGACGTTTTTTGTTTGCCCCTCCCATCCCTCCCAGCTTAGCTTCCAGCGCTTTCGTCGGGACGAGAAAAGACAGAGTGTGATTGCAGCGTGTGACAAATCTTGGTAACTCCGCTCATACTGGACGGATTTAAAAATTTTTTGCGGCGTTGAAATCGTGAGGCAATAAGATCTTCCAGTAAATTAATTCCATGGTTATTTAAAAAGTGTTTCAGGGCCCCTTTATTAACTAAATAAATTACGTTACGGTAGGTGCTTACACATAAAAACGGTTGGGTTGGTGTATTCCTGGTTGTTATTCCTGTTAGGACTTTTATAATAATTTACAATTAGTTCATGGTATTGTTTGTATGGAAGTTGTATGAATTCGTGTATGTATTTCTTTTATGCTCCACTTACACAATGCCCTTTTGGGTCTGTAAGGTATTTTCAATAAATAAATAAATACGTTGTGTAGCGTCATTATTAATTCACTTTGCATTATACAAAAATAAGAAAACATCTGCTTAACAACCCAAGATGGTGGTAATCCCATGTATTAGGTGATACGTTCTATGCTGTTATACATATTGTTATACACACAGTTTGTTGGTTCTAACTAGATCCTCACTCAATCCCTTCTTCCAAGTGAAGCGTTCTGAAATCATCACACACGTGTCAGATGCCTCGCACTGCATGATGTTGCAGACCGGAAAAGGGCAATCTCCTGAAGCGCTTTTTCTTTTTTTTTTGGGGGGGGGGGGGGGAGACATCGACAAACGTTTTGGTGAACCTTGACACCTTACATCTATGCATGCTTTCCTATAGTTATATCGGCCTCCCTAAGGCCAATGATATCCCGTTTAACTCATTCTAGCCTTTTGTCTATGCCCTCTAGCAAAGTACTTGCAGAGGGTAGTCGTAAAAACCAGTACGCTGAGCTGTCTGGTGAGCAAGTGTTTGTACTGCGCAAATGAATATACCAATTGTCGAATGTGGTCTGCTGTTGCCTAGACCCTAATTCATGGTTGACTAACATTCTGTACACTATTAGGCGTCCTATCTGCTTATTAAGAAGTAAAATGCGTTGACGCCGAGAGGTGGCGCTTCCTGCACTACGGAGAGTCCCCAAAATAGTGTCGAGCCGTGGTTCAAGCTCTTGTTATGCCCGCTTGCGCGAAGTGCCGCTGCGCATGGACTCAGGCTGGATCGATAGGGCCTCACTTGCTGCAGCCGGAAAAAAAAAAGAAAACAGTCTCGTGTATCTACCACTGCTTCCAGCGTACGTGCGCTTATGTATACGACTTTATCGGCATGACGTATCTAAAAACTATTTAGGCATTACGTATTCATTTAAAATTATTTTACGGTGAAAGCTACGATTTTTTTTTTCTTCTCTGCCCATGTATCTATGCTTCCCTGCTCCCCTCCGGAAGCGTTCAGCCCCTAACATGGCTTTTCACTGTCTGCCCGATCAGCCCTTTTTTTGATCAAGCGACGATATCACGTGACGTCACGTTATGTGACGTCAGCTTGACATACTGACGTTACATACTTTTCTCATCCGTGACGTCCTCATGACGTCATTTACGACGTGGTAGGACGTGTCCTTCGTGTCCCTCTTGTCTCTGTGCCATCGTTCTGTTCTCGCGCTATAACTATCGTCATGTCGTACTAACTAGCCCAAGCTGCCACACTTCTAAGTGGTAGGAGGGTTTTCGCAACACTCGTGCGGAAGCGGACGCCAGCGACGGTAAATTTTTTCGTTGTGTGATGCATCTAAGAATATTTCCTGGACATTGAGGTAGTAATCAGAAACTGACTGGTATGAATTTTACTGCACAGAAGAAAACGAATGAATGAATGGGAGCTGAAAATTTATTTAGTCTCGATAAGTGGTTCTAGCACGCATTTGGAATCCCAAAAATTATTTGTGAACCTAAAATGAGTTTCATCTGGACATGCATTCAGTTGGGCACATATACTAGACAATGTTTACCCAAATTCATCCAAAAGGATATCAAAGTGCAGTTGGATGTCCAATTGTACAAAAGATATCATAAGCTGGACATGCGTTATCGGAGACATCGATGAATCTGTGTGGTTTCACATTGTTTCCGTAGCACAAATGCGCTCGTTCTCTTTTATTGGGGCGTTAGCTACAGCTCGCAACGCCTGATAATGTCAGTAACTTGTCAAAAAAGGTTTTTTAGCACTTCGGTTTCAACGCAGTCCAAGCATTTGGAAAGGGCTTTATTAACGAAGTGAAGAAACCCAAAAACTTTGTCGTTTTCCTATGAGGATACTTAGCGCCTAATTTCTCATTTTTTATTACTGTATTATTAATATGTTTAAACAACAACAACAACAACAACAACAACAACAACAACAACAACAACAACAACAACAACAATATTAATAATAATAATAATACTAATAATAATATCAAATTAGTGTTCAGTTAGACGTGTGGCCCTGAAACCGCGAGAATCTGTCGAATGTATGAGCTGATGATGATGATGATGGATTGTGGTCCTGCCCTTTGTAACGGGTAGGCAGCTCTCAACTGCCTTAACCAGAAAAGAAAGAGAGGAAAGAAAGAAAAGAAGGGAGACGAAGAGAAAAGAGAGAGAGACAGAGAAAAACAAATGTGACACACACATACACGCACACACAGAGAGAACAAGTTATCACGTTTGCAACAGCAAGCCAGTGTCTCCTTGCAGACCGGCTATATTGTCTGAACGTCTAGATTGTCTGCGCGTCAGCACTGTCTGCGCGTTCTGCGCCACCACTGCACCAATCTCTGTTTTGTGACGTGGACCGCTCTGGCCACCGCTGTGCTCTTCTCCTGATCTCCTCAAAATCCCAGTGCCAGCGGAAAAGTGGAACTTTGTGGTGCTGTGGCTCCATCTATCACTTACATTTCTAAGCAAGATTGCATCTTATGCAGTCCTCCAAGACCACCGGCGCGAAGCACCCGCAGCATTTTTTTCTATTCGGAGCACAGTAAACCTGGAGTGGCTGCCGGCGTAGCTTTCCAGTGCTGATCGATAGTGGACCGTTGCTTACTGTGCTAATAGGTGTGAAAGCGAGAGTAGTTATAACTTCTGCGTGACGTGACATTAGGAGTGGCGCAGTGGACGTGGTTTACCCTGAAAAAGTGTTAAAGTCTATCGTCAGAATGGTACTAAGAATAGAGATAGTGTGATATAAGATTGGGAGGATAAGTTTATATCCAGGCGGTGAGTGTCCGAAACGTTGGCGTCAGCCCCGCCGCGGTGGTCTAGTGTCTAAGGTACTCGGCTGCTAACCCGCAGGTCGCGGGATCGAATCCTGGCTGCGGCGGCTGCATTTCCGATGGAGGCGGAAATGTTGTAGGCCCGTGTGCTCAGATTTGGGTGCACGTTAAAGAACCCCATGTGGTGAAAATTTCCGGAGCCCTCCACTACGGCATCTCTCATAATCATATGGTGGTTTTGGGACGTTAAACCCCACAAATCAATCAATCAAGTTTATATCCAGAACTGTGAAAAATGAGCAGTACATGTGGAGTTGAAATTTGACGTTCTCGGGTAGAGAGAGAGAGCGTGTGTGGAAGGCAGGAATGTGCTCAGAATTAAAATATTTACTTGTATAACGTTCATAAGAATTTTTCCCTCTAGATACAGTTGGCTTCACTACAATGTAATTATCTCAATCACACAGCCTTTGGCCTGGGAAAGCTGACAAGATGACTTTCACACACACCTAACAGTCTCTAAACTCCAGTATTTTTATGAATAACACTATATAAAGATCCTTGATCATTGCTCCAAATATACGGCCTTCGGCCGTCACTTATGATGTTGCTAGTATTTTGGCATACATCAAACAACTCCGTTTAGTCTGAGTGTTACCCTGCATGTTATGCTTTCTGATCGGATATGTCGCCAATGTTGCTATTAGCTTATGTGACCCAGTCACAGAATTATGCGGTACTGTATGTAATTTTTTTTCCAGATTGACATCACTACAGACCAAGACCGGCTTCTCTTGACTATCAGCGCTCCAAACTATGCAACCAATCGATTAGGCGGAGAATCTCTTGCGATTTTCTATCACAGAGAAATGGCCATGTTGAGTAAGGCTCGTTATTTCAAATTTTTGGTTCGAATCAATCTCTATGGGTGCTAACATTTCTTGAAACTCGCGTTGAACATTTATGAGTGACTCAATTTCAATCGCGGATTTCCCTCGGAAATGTTCAACATTTTATAACTTTTCATCGACGGGTTTAGATCATTCATTTTTGTTGCACTGCGCGCACTTACGATTCTGTATTATTGTGACATGCTAGTTTACTTTCAACTCTCAGTTAAAAAAAAAAACTTGCTCCCCTAAATGCACATAAATATTTTATGTTTGAAATGTCCACTGTGCTGTAAAATATCTGCGGATATGAAATTAGAAAGTAATATACACTAATTCACTAAGTTTCATCAAAGTCAATTAAGAAATACAAAAAAATCAAGTTCGATCCACATATTCCTCCAAAACCTGCAAATCGTGCATAAATATTGCTACGTGCCAGTGCATGGAGCTGAAGAAGACGAAGCAGATAGACTGGCACGAGCTAATCTGTGTGAGCTAATCTTAGCTAATTGCAAAAATGATTTCCTTCTGACTGGTGATTTCAACTCACATCATGTTTCATGGGGATTTCGAACAGATCCTTCTGGTACTCTTCTGTGGGATTGGATGAATAATAAAAATCTTACCTGCCTAAATGATAGACAGCCTACATTTATTCGCGGACGTACACGATCGGTATTAGATCTCACGTTTTGCAGCCCAAGTGTTTCAATAAAGTCTTGGAAAACAATTGATTTCTCTTCAAACAGTGACCATCTTCCTGTATACTTTGAAATCTCATGTGCTGTGAAATCTATTGAAAGGGCAGAGAAAACATTGATCAATTACAAAAAATTTAAAGACTGCTTGCGTTCCAACATTAGGGCAGTGTCCAGTGGTCAAAATGAAGACCTCGGCAGAAATCTCTGTTCTGCTTTAAAAATCTCCAAGAACACTTCAGAATTTGTAATTGCTTCGTCGTCGTCGAAAAGTGCCCAACCTAGTAAATGGTGGAATGATGAGGGCACACGAGATTATAGAAGAAGAAAAGCTGCATGGAAAAGACTTATATGTAATCAGAGTCCAAAAAATTGGAAGGATTATCAGTTCATTGCGGCAACATTTAAACGCACTGTATCGCGAGCGAAAGAGCAATATGACCAAGAACATTTCGAATACCTGTCTAAATCAAATAACAAACGTGCTTTATTCAACTTCCTTCGTGGTAGGAAGAAGACCCCTATACCAGGAAACGCTGACTCAGTAGTTTACACCTCACAGGAACTACAGGAATCATTGAATCAGTTGGCTAAAGAATTAGAAAACAGGTTCTCAACGCATCTTCCTAATTCGGCTTACACAACAACCATCTATGACTATACAGAAATATCGACTTCCGAATTAAATCAGGCCATGGAAAGATTGCCAAATGCAGCACCAGGCCCCGATGGAATAACAAATACAATGCTAAAAATACTTCACAGGGAATATCCGAATGATCTGTTAAGTCTCGTCAATTATTCCCTTAGAAGAGCATGGATCCCTTCTGAATGGAAGATTGCGAAAATTATACCATTGCTTAAGAAACAGGGGGCAGGCTATAATTTAGACAACATACGACCGATAGCCTTAACATCTAATGTAGTGAAACTTATTGAAAGGGTACTTCATGGTCGCATAATTAGGTTTATTAACGAGAAACAACTGTTGAGTTCTTCCCAAATTGGCTTTAGATCTGGATATTCCATATGGCATGCACATGTAGATCTGGAAAGTCGTATTCATATTGCCCGTCATAAAAAGCACTTTGCGGCTTTAGTAACGTTAGACATATGTAAAGCATATGATAGTGTAGAGTATTCTATCTTGACTAATCAGTTATGGAGTCATGGACTTCCACCTTATATAGTAGCATGGGTGACGGAATGTTTAAGTAGAAGAGAATTCTATTGTTATCAAGGCGGTTTCTCTTCCTGTAAGCACAAGCAAACCCGAGGTGTACCTCAGGGGTCAGTACTTTCCCCGGTTTTATTCAACATATTGCTTAGTACCATCCCCGTTCATCCAGATGTGAAAACCTATGTTTATGCCGATGACATTGCTTTTTTTGCTATGGCACATGACTTCCACTGTCTCTACACTATCTTGCAAGCATATCTTAATAAAATAGAACATTGGCTGGATGGATTGATGTTGAACCTGAATACCGGTAAATGTGCTATTCTCGTTTTTCCAATCAAAGATCCCGTTCACATATCTATTAATTACAAGCTTCAAGATATCCCACAAGTACAATCATTGAAATATCTTGGAGTAATGTATAATGAACATCTAAATTGGCGCCCTCACATTGAATACATCGCGACAAAAGCAGTACGCGCGATGGGCGTATTGCGGAGGTTGAGCAATTGTAGATCAGGTATGAGAAGAAAGGCACTTTTGATTATATATAAGATGTATGTTCGACCTGTGTTGGAGTTTGGCTGCATTCTTTTTTCTGGTGCGCCAGCCTACAAACTTCGGCCGCTCGTTCTGTTGGAAAGAGAGGCTTTACGGCTCTGCTTAGGACTTCCAAAGTATACTGCAAATGCAGTGTTATACCTTGAAGCACGAATACCAACCTTATTATGTCGCTTTAATATTCTTACTGTGCAGACCTTTTTACGACTATATGAGGCACCGTTTA
Source organism: Rhipicephalus annulatus (assembly GCA_013436015.1). Classification (NCBI taxonomy): domain Eukaryota; kingdom Metazoa; phylum Arthropoda; class Arachnida; order Ixodida; family Ixodidae; genus Rhipicephalus; species Rhipicephalus annulatus. The sequence goes on from WOVY01007524.1 coordinate 42,061, forward strand.
ACCCTGAACAAATTATTTTTATTTCCAATCCTGACCTATTCTTTTCCGTGCATTGGCCCAGATTTACCAAACCACAAATAGTATTTGTTCAATCGTTACTTGAGCCCCTAAATGTACACGTTCGTGATCTGATTCCTTTAACTGAGCAACAAAATTCACCAGAAATTGTTTACCATGATATCTTCCCAACTCGCGCTAAGCTATTACCTACAGGCATTGTAAATGGTTTATTGCAGGACCATTTAAGTACTCTGCCAACAAATGTCATTATAGCAACGGACGCATCTCAATCACATGAAAAATCAGGCGTTGGAATATATTGCCCCGTACTTGATTGGTCATTTTCACTTCGCTTACCGGACTTTCTTCCTGTCTTTCTGGCTGAATTCATGGCAATAATCTTAGCTTTGCGAAAGGTAAATATTTCCATTCCAGTCGTAGCAGTCATAACTGATTCATTATCAGTGTGCTCTTCTCTTTCCGCATCTGGTCACTCAACTATAGTGAAACTTTTTAAATCGTTGATCCCCTGTCATCTCCAAAGTATTCATTTAATCTGGACACCAGGGCACAAAGGTTTGTTGTTAAACGAAATAGCTGATTCTCTTGCGAAGGCATCCCTTTCGACACCAATTATTCCTATTTTCCCTCATACAGTATACATTACGGTGGCGCGATTTCGCACACTTAAAATCAGGCAAAATTTATCTGACCCTGCACTGACAGCTTCTCCAGAGTACAAACACTTGTTATTTCCCTGGCGCAGTGAACTGACTAATTCAAGGATGATGGAAGTAGTCATCACAAAATTTCGTTGCTGCGTTACCTCCCTCAACTTTTACTTGCATAGATCAGGCATATTGAATTCCCCTATGTGCATTTACTGTAATCAAGAGGAAACGATCAGTCATTTTTTATTACATTGTCGCCGTTTCGATTTATTCAGGCAAAGCATACTAACACCACCTCTTCAAAGACTGGGCTTGCAACTATCACAACCTGATCTTCTTTCATTTGGGGCCTCTACACTGGGTTTCAGCCACAGGGATGTTTTATTCGCCGTTCAAGAATACATCACTGCGACTAAACGATTCTCTTCCTAAATTGCTGTCTCACTATTTTTCTTCTTTTTTTTCTGCAAACTTGTTACCGGTGTTTCAAATCAAAATTAAGTTACGAAAAAAAAAATTGTAGGAATGACGCAATGCTGAAAGTTTAGGGCAAATTCACCTTATAATCGGCCAATCCCCTTCTTTGGGTACGAGCCATTTGCACAAGGAAAACAACAACAACAACAATTATCTGTGTGGCTGGCGCTGCTCGCCTAACCGGCTGTAAATACATCGGTGATCGGTGACTACCCCTCTGAGTCAGTCTCCTTCCCGTAACATATTTGGTGGAGTTGTGCGATCCCCGTCCTCGCCACGGAACTCCGAAGCGGACGCTCCCTCGCGGCTAACAACATGACCACTCAAGACTCGGCTACATCCTCTCCGGTCGTTCCCCCTTCTGTCCGACCTGTCAACCCAGCGCCCGCAACAACTTTCGTGACGCTTCCCGCGCTCAAAGACCCCGGCGTGTTCTCGGGCAGCGAGGGTTCCGACGTCGACCAGTGGCTACGCCTCTACGAACGCGTCAGCGCCACTTACAGGTGGGATCCCACCCTTATGCTCGCAAACGTCATCTTTTATCTCGACGGAACCCCTCGTGTTTGGTTTGATAACCACGAGCATGACATAACAAGCTGGGACAGCTTCAAGGCAAAGATCCGTGAGCTTTTTGGCAACATCTCTGGTCGTCGTGAAGCTGCGAAAAATGAGTTGTCGACTCGCGCACAATCTTCCACATCTGTTACATCTGTTATATTCAGGCTGTCCTTTCACTATGCCGCCAAGCTGACGAAAATATGTCTGAACCTGAAAAAGTTGCCCATATCCTTAAGGGTATCGCCGACGATGCGTTCAACTTGTTGGTATTCAACAATGTGTCTTCTGTTGATGCGATCATTCAAGAATGCCGTCGGTTCCAACAAGCTAAAAGCAGACGCATCTCCCATCAGTTCCAGCGCCTCCCGAACACCACTGCGACGTCCTCGTATATCGACACATATCATCCACCAGACACCTGTGACAACTTGACGCGAATCGTCAGGCGGGAGCTTGAAGCGGCTGCTCCAGCTAAGGTGGGACCAACGTCCCCTGACCCGTCTCCGCCAATTACGTTGCCTCTCATTCAAGCAGTCGTCCGGCAGGAAATCGCCAGCTTGGGAATTCACTCTATCTCACCGCCTCCCCGCACCGACTACCAGCCCCGATACACGCCTGCACGTCCCTTCCAGACCAGCTCTCCCTCAACGTTCTGTAATCCGTCCGCATGGCGAACACACGATGACAAGCCGATATGCTTCTCGTGTCACAGAATCGGACACATTTCTCGTCATTGCAGAAGTCACTGGGGTCCTCCTGCACAACCGTCCTCTCGTCCCTTCTATGCCCGTCCTGCCTATCGCCATGAGACCAGCCGCGACCATTTTGCCCAGGAACCTGCTTCTGAACACCGCTACTCCCGCTCTACATCCCCCCAACGTCGCCAGTCTCGTTCTCCACAGCCCCGCCGACCATCTTCCCCCGCCTTCCCACGAGGTTCTCCGACGGAAAACTAAGCGTTGCAGCCCCCGGATGTGGCGCTGCATCGCTTGGACTGACCGAAAATCCCGTTTTGACGATACCGACAAAACGGAACCTCATAGACGTACAAGTAGACGGCGTACATGTCACTGCTCTTGTCGACACCGGCGCCCAACTTTCCGTGATGACGAGTGATTTTCGCCGCAAGCTCAAGAAGGTTCTCACACCTGCGACCACTCAGTTCGTCCGTGTTGCGGATGGTGGAAAAGCATCTATCGTTGGAATGTGCTCCGCTCGTGTGAGCATTGCGGATCGACACACAGTTGTTCTCTTCACTGTCCTTGACAAATGCCCCCACGACGTAATCTTAGGCCTCGACTTCCTGTCCGCGCATTCTGCCCTCATAGACTGTTCGACCAGTACGCTCCGTCTACACTTTCCCGCAACAGAACCTCTTCCACAACGGCCGAGTCGCCTCTGCACAACGGGACACGCGCGCCTCCCTCCACAGACACTGACCTACATAGAGCTCGTCTCAATGCCACCAGTTCCCGACGGTGACTATGTTCTGACCCCTATCACCGATGTTCTCGTAAGCCGTGGCATTACATTACCGCACACCATTCTGTCCGTCGCAGGAAATTCTACATGCCTGCCAGTTGTCAACTTTAGCTTGACACCTCAAGTTTTGCCACAAGGGATCTCTTTGGCGTTGCTCTGCACCTTAGAAGACAATGCGGTAGATGTTTTCGTGATGGCCGCCCCTTCTGACCCCCACGCTCAACATCAGTCTGCCACTTGCTCCGACAGCGCTATTACTTCGATGATCGCTTCCAACTTAACGCCGCAGCAGACTGATGAGCTCCACCGGGTTCTGCTGTCCTACATCGACGTTTTTGACATCAGCGGCCGTCCGTTGGGGAAAGCTACCGGTATGAGCCACCGCATAAACACTGGTAATGAGCATCCTATTCATAGGCGTCCATATCGGGTGTCGGCAGCCGAGCGTCACATCATCCAAAGTGAGGTCGACAAAATGCTCGCCAAGGACATCCTTGAGCCATCCTGCAGTCCTTGGGCTTCTCCTGTAGTGCTAGTCCGCAAGAAAGACGGTACATGGCGTTTCTGTGTGGATTATCGACACCTAAACAAAATTACCAAAAAAGACGTGTACCCTCTGCCACGAATAGATGATGCGCTTGATTGCCTCTATGGGTCCCACTATTTTTCCTCCATAGACCTTCGTTCCGGCTACTGGCAAATAGAGGTAGATGAAATGGACCGTGAAAAAACGGCATTCATCACCCCTGATGGCCTATATCAGTTCAAGGTCATGCCCTTCGGCCTTTGTAACGCTCCAGCCACCTTCGAACGAATGATGGACTCCCTGCTCAGAGGATTCAAATGGTCCACCTGTTTTGTGCTACTTGGACGACGTCATTGTCTTTTCACCAACATTTGAAACTCACATAGAGCGCCTCTCAGCCATCCTGGGAATCTTCCGTCGCGCTGGCCTGCAGCTCAACTCGTCCAAATGTCACTTTGGACGCCATCAAATCACAGTGCTTGGCCATTTAGTAGACGCCAACGGTGTACAACCAGACCCGGCAAAAATCAGCGCCGTCAAAAACTTTCCTGCACCACGATCTGCGAAGGATGTACGCAGCTTTATCGGATTATGCTCCTACTTCCGACGCTTCGTGAAAAATTTCGCGCACATAGCGAGGCCGCTTATGCAGCTCCTCAAGAAAGAAGTCCTGTTTTCATGGGGCTCCGAAGAGGCTTCTGCGTTCTCGACTCTCGTCGCTCTTCTCACTGCCCCTCCGATTCTGGCACACTTCAACCCTGCTGCCCCTACGGAAATCCGTACAGATGCAAGTGGGCATGGCATTGGTGCAGTGCTGGCTCAGAAACAACATGGCCATGATTGCGTTATTGCATATGCCAGCCGTCTCCTATCCGCCCCTGAACGTAACTATTCGATAACAGAGCGTGAGTGCTTGGCTCTTGTATGGGCGGTGGCGAAATTTCGACCTTATCTATACGGACGCCCATTTTCGGTAGTTACCGACCACCACGCACTCTGCTGGCTGAACTCTCTGAAAGATCCATCAGGCCGTCTTGGTCGCTGGGCTTTGCGCCTGCAAGAGTTTTCCTATTCGGTGGTCTACAAATCTGGCCACCTACACCGTGATGCCGATTGCCTTTCCCGGTACCCTGTCGACGATCCCGAGGACACGGACGAGCCCACGGAGAACTCTATCTTGTCAGTGTCCGACTTCCTTAATATTGGGGAAGAACAGAAGCGTGATCGAGAGCTGCTTGACATCATCAGCCGTATAGAATCCTCCACAAATGATGCTTCCGTCCGCTACTTTGTGATTCAAAACGGTGTGCTATACCGTCGCAATTTCCGACCAGACGGGCCCGACCTTCTCATTGTTGTGCCTAAGCATTTGCGCCGCTGTGTTCTCACAGAACTTCACGACGCTCCCACGGCTGGACACCTTGGCGTATCCCGCACGTACGAGCGCGTCCGGCGCCGTTTTTTCTGGCCAGGCCTTGTTCGTTCGGTACGCCGATACGTCGCCACATGTGACCTATGCCAACGTCGTAAGACACCGTCGCTGCTACCCACTGGCCATCTTCAACCAATTGACATACCCGCGGAACCATTTTACCGTGTTGGGTTCGACCTGCTTGGTCCTTTTCCCACATCAACATTGGGAAACAAATGGATAGCCGTTATGACAGACTACGCTACACGCTACGCTATTACGCGAGCTCTACCGACCAGCTGTGCAACCGACGTCGCTGACTTCTTGTTACGGGACGTTATATTGATTCACGGTGCCCCGAGACAGCTTCTCACAGACCGTGGCCGTACATTTCTATCCCAAGTCATCGCCGACATTCTGCGTTCTTGTTCCACGCAGCACACACTGACAACCGCTTACCACCCTCAAACAAACGGCCTCACGGAACGATTTAACCGCACTTTAACAAATATGCTCGCTATGTACGTGTCGCCCGACCGCCGAGACTGGGACCTTGCCTTACCCTACGCAACTTTCGCGTATAATTCATCCCGCCACGACACAGCGGGCTTTTCGCCGTTCTACTTACTGTACGGAAGAGACCCGACTTTACCACTGGACACAGTCATCTCAGCTCACACCTCGTCCACCAGCGAGTATGCCCGCGACGCGATTGCGCGAGCCGATCATGCCCGTCAGCTCGCTCGCGCTCGGCTGATGGCGTCGCAAACCAACCAATGCCGTCGGTATGATGCGGAACATAGAGACGTACATTTCGCTCCCGGTACCCTCGTTTTACTCTGGTCCCCTCATCGTCGGCTGGGCCTATCCGAAAAACTTCTGTCTCATTACACGGGACCCTACCGTATATTGCGTCAAGTAACACCTGTCACCTACGAGATCAGCCCCATCTGTCCATCATCATCTACTATGCGGCCCAGTGATATCGTACACGTCTCGCGGATCAAGCCCTACAATAATGCGTCAGATAACGACCTTTAAAGCACCGGGACGGTGCCTCCGCCGCCGGGGGTCATGCTACGTGCCAGTGCATGGAGCTGAAGAAGACGAAGCAGATAGACTGGCACGAGCTAATCTGTGTGGCTGGCGCTGCTCGCCTAACCGGCTGTAAATACATCGGTGATCGGTGACTACCCCTCTGAGTCAGTCTCCTTCCCGTAACAATATACTGGCGCAGATAAGCGCATTTGCCATACTAGCACCAGATTAAGGCATTAAAATATAACCGCCTTTTTGTCACGTGTGTGCGAAGCCCGATTAAAAATGTTTTGAACGCGGCTTAAGAATGATAATCTTTTCATTGAAAACTTCACTTTCTGGGCACTCGTGCTACGCAGTGTTTCAATGTGTAGGAGTTCAATATACGCGTACCCCAGCCCCTCACTGTTACATGAAAAATTCAAGGAAATTTCTCAACTCTTCAATATAGCCAATATTTAGATCCGAGCTTGGTGTATCCGGAGTCGGCTGTATTAGGTAATAAAATTTCTGCTGTCGCAGAGTGGGATGTACAGCTTAACTCTTTCCTTACCACGCCACTAGGCATCGTTCCCCGCTGAACGACGATTTCACGCCCCTACTTTTCAACAAACACCGTGCCTAAGGACTTGCAGCGCCATCTAGGTGATTGTACACACACTAGAATTTCTGTTTCTGTACGGTGCGCATTTTCACCGCGTGGCGGTGATTTTTAAAGGGCGCGCCCATTCAAAGGTTGAAACGCACGTGATCCGCGTGATGGCGTCAACATCTGAAACCACGCGCGCTCGTAAAAAAGTGATTTCGCTCGATGCCGACGCCTCGACGAGCGATCTTTTGGATTTCTCGAGCAGTGAGGAATCGGACAACGACGTGGTGACATCGGATTTCAGCTCCAATGAAGAAATTTTATCAGATCAGCCGGGAACGTCAGCTGTTAGTCGCGAGTAAGTTTGGTTTTCACCTTCTGTTTTGTTTATCGCGTTCTGGAGCTGGCCGACTTGCTCTGTATGTGTCCCACATATTATTATTATTTCTAGCGTGTCTACTTCATTTGGGCGCGATGTGCTGCCTCCAGCACAAAGACACGTGGACTTCCGACCCCAGAGGGATCCGGGCATCGACCTCGGCATGACGCTCCGCACTAGTGCACAATTTATAGCTCGAGAAGTTCTTGAGCTATAAATTTCATTTTTTTTCAATCCTACTCCAATACGCTGTTTTAAATATTTCGCATCTCTCATAACTCTTCCATAATTTTTTACTCGGAAGATATAAGTATATCATTACGACATTTGTTGTAAACAAACCTAATTATTTGTGTTTGTCAATTTTTGTTACCTATTTAGATCTGCCAGTTCTTTTGTCAAATGTACTTTTCGAACCCTACATTTATTACTTGCATTTTGGTATGTAATATTTGGCTGAAAAAAATTTTTTCTTGAAAAAAAAATCTCGCGTAGGACCAACTCAGAACTTCACTATTTCGCTATGCATCAGGCAATTTTTTTGTAACTCAAAAACAGCTACGTAAATTTTCACAATTCTTCTAAATAATGTTGCTCTGTGATTACTAAACATTTTGTATATTTTAGAGTTCCTCAGAAAAATTTTGTGTCGAAGATATCGCTTCGTTTTTGAAAAAAATTCTTGAAAATTTTACAATTTTTTGTATACGAATTTTTGTACCAAATAAATTTCAGTTATTCTTTCAAAATAAAAAGCATTCAAAAGTACGTTCATTCGTCTTTATTTTGATGTATTGCGTGGCACTATAAACATAGTAGCGACGGCACAGAAAATTCCTAGCTGCAACATACAAAAATAGGCCAATTTTCCCGTGGTAAGAAAGAGTTTAAAGTGTTTGCAGACAAATGTTTATTTGATTCTTGCAAAACGAGCACGACCAAATTTTTAAAATGGCGAAGCATTTGTTAGCGAGCTGCGGTGACTTTGAGCCTATCTATCTATCTATCTATCTATCTATCTATCTATCTATCTATCTATCTATCTATCTATCTATCTATCTATCTATCTATCTCATCTATCTTCTAGCTATCTATCTGTCTGTCTGTCTGTCGGTCTGGTCGGCTGTCTGTCTGTCCTGTCTGTCTGTCTGTCTGTCCTGTCTGTCTGTCTGTCTGTTCTATCTATCTATCTATCTATATCTATCTATCTATCTATCTATCTAATCTATCTATCTATCTATCTATCTATCTAATCTATCTATC
>WOVY01007525.1:0-75193 GCA_013436015.1 Rhipicephalus annulatus
CATATTTGGATGTTAAGGTGGTGTTTTCTGTTTTTTATACTTGACGTCAATGAATCAAGACCATAAAACATCTTGCGCATCAACTCAACCATTTTCATGCACACTAACCTACCGTAACACTGTTCGTTAAATTGTTTAAAGATGAAAAACACAAAAGGTAATAGCCCTATATAGCAGCACCGAAACTCATTTGTGAGATAGTGTATATGCTACTCAAGCGTTACTTTAAGCACAGCTCTTACCTTTTCGTTATTATGTCGTTTAGGATCGACTCATGTTGTCTATACCAAACCAGCACGGGCAATTTTCGTCTTCTTCATACTCAGTTTCGTATCACCACACTGTGCCGGTTAGTCCACTATGGGGTATGATCACTCTTATGGTAGGAGAACATGACCAGACATAATAAAAGAGAAAGATAAAGAAATACACCAAATGAAAGAACTGCAAGATATTCTGGACGAAGGCATTTCTTGACAGGGCCGGATTCTAACCTGCCCACTCATAATCCGAAGGCGAGCAACGCCACTACTGTGCTATTCAAGTACGGCTAGCAGAACAGAACATAGCATTGCATAGCATAGTAGAGAAAGGTTGTGAGATTGAGGAGTTAGTGTGATAATGATAGAAAGGAGGAGAAAAAGAGAGTAAAAGCGTAGCACAAGGAGAAAGATAAATTCACAAAAGAAAGAGAAGAAACGCGCAGCAAAGATAGATGAGATAAAAAAGTAAATATATAGCAGAAATACATGCATATATACAATTAGGGAAGCCAAAAAGTAAGGTGATAAAGCAAAAAAAAGTAAAGCGAATAAAAGATAAAGAACTCGAGAGAGAGAGACAGAGTAACGCAGGTAACATTGAATTGCCTCAGGCAGGAGAGACATACAAAAAAATAGAGAAGAGATAAAAATTAATTAGATTAAGAAAGAGAAAGAAAAATAGCGAGAAGTAAAACGTTCTCAGAGCGTCATATACGTTTTTTAATTTAAAATAATGATAGGCTTTTTGGGATTTCTATTTCTCGTGTAAGAAATACTTATTAAGAGCGTCATGTTCAGAGCTGCTGTCGTTTGTTATCTTAATAAAGCCAGTGGAGTTCCAGGAACGCGATCGATTGCCAAGGCGACGTGCAGGCCAAGGTTCCAGCCAGCGCTGCGTGCATAACGTGGCCCGCAAGCTTGTCCTTAGTTCGTGTTGAATATAGAAAATCTTCACTGCTTATAAAAGTCCTGAGATTGCATTGGACGAACGGTGACGTATTTCGACATGAAGTTCAAAGTCATAAAATTGCTTCTTTAGTTAAGCCGGACTTGTGCATCAAATTTCAATTTAATGGAGAGCTCTTGATTTAGTTAATTTGGCTAAACCCCGATGTGTACGCAATAACTATACCGGGGTCATAATTTAAAATTTTCAAGTGACGACGGGCTCTACAATGAAAGGACTTCTGTTGTGTTTGTTGACTTGACTACTGCTGTTTTTTATGAAGTGATAAGCTAATTTATTGACTATTAAACTTTCTGTAGATGTCTGCCGCTTCACGACAGCTTTAAAGATAGCAAGCGACTATTCAATTTTCATGCTTTGTTTATTTTTACACATTTTCTTAAACAGCCGCTAGATACCATAGGCGCACGCGCGTTACCTTTTTATTTCTCTCGGTATAATGTGCTTATCAAAATCAAAGTTATCGCGATATTTTTCGTAAATTACTCAGTTGTTTTACAATTGAGTAGTTTCGTAAGAACAAACAGCGAGCAATAAAACAATAGGTATTTATTCACCTGATCAGCGTATATTCTTTATATACTGCGGCCGAGCGTTCATGTCAGTTGTTGGCAAGCTTCCAGAGAATTTGGTGAAGTGAAGTTCTGCCTGAAGAAGTTCATCAATTTTCTTAAGAACTTGACTCGCGGGTAGACGCCCTTGCCGCACTGGTTTGTTGGATCGTCCATTTCCGTGCTGTATACGATCAGGCCGTAGTTGGTGTCAAGCAGCTTCTTTCTACCCTTGCAAAGCTGGGCGATGCGAAAAAAACATTTCAGTATTGTCACAAATATTCCATGCTCAATACGTAAGGTGATTTGTAAACATTGCGCAATCACTGCCTGCAGGGCCAGTGAAGGCATAGGGTTTCCGAAAGTTAACTAGTTGGGACTCTATCGCTGTGATCTACGAGCGATAGGGGAATGATCAGTAGTACATGAATTCGCCTACGCTTAGAGCTTTCGGGCGTTGAAAGCCCTTGTGGTTTGTCTTTATTGTTGTGATTGGTTTCTTTCGAACTAAAGAACGAACTGTTTTGAACTTCGTGACCCACTTTGAATTAGTTAGCCTAAACGGCTAAGGGGGTGGAGCATAGCTGCTGAACACTTACTGATTTTTGTTTCGTGACAAAGCAGTTCCAAGCCATGCAAAGATGAGGTGACTCAAAAGTATTAGGATTAAACAAATCTATAGAGCACCCATATTTCCCATGCTCGCCGAATGGCCAAGCGTTTGCACCTTCTATAGACTATAGCGCCAGAGTCATCTCGAGTGTTTTTACTGAATACTGTGCTGGTGAAGGCGCCTATACCTGTCTCTAACTAGGTTTGTTGTGTGCCCACGTTCTTGTATATACTATGAAACTCACTTTCAAGCACACACGATCAACTCAACGCGCCTACAAATAACGACAAATTATCAGTCTATTAACCCAGAAAACAGTAGCTATGTGAGAGGCCTCTAGCTTAACGCTGACTTTCTTACCAAGCAAACTGTCCTAAAGTTTTTAATTGGGAATAAGCTAGTGCTCAGGCAATAAGGAAAATCTGTAGGAAGGGTGAGCCGTGTGTAACTCGTTCGAATATAAAGCCGTGTTAGACTGGAGCAGCTTAAGCAAATAACACATAATTACAACTTGGAAGATTTACGCGCCGAAACGGTCAAAATATGAGTCACGTCTTAAAAGAGGGCTACCAAAATTTCGACAATCTGATGTTACTTAACGTGCACTAGACAATGAAGAGTAGAAAGGTTTTAACATTCAACCTTCAGCGAAATGAGAACATCCCGGCAGGGATCAAATGTGTGACTTTTAGGTCATATGCAGAGGACCGTAAAGGCTATACCAACAAGGCAGACAAAATAAGCCATGATAATGCAATAACACAAAAGTATCAACAAAGAACGCCGAACATAAAAAATGGTAATCACAATGCACTTTCCTGTGAGTGAAATATATTTAAAAACTTTTTGACTATGCAACTTTGAAACCAAAAAACAATAAAACAGACAAAATGATCTTGCGTGTTTTGTTCAGTGAGTTGATGGTCCTAATATTTATTCAGAAAAAGTAAGTTAGAGGGAAGTGATGAACTGAATGGAACAGTAATGCCTCATTTAGCGGGTGTTTTTCTTCAGGTATGCAAGACGCTTTGCTTTCCGAGATTCAGTGAAAACGCAACTGTCGCTGTTACAAAGACCAAAGACACAGTTGTACCTGGAAAGTGATGCAACTATAGTCGTTTATAATATTAAAAGCATCGTCACAAGTTCTAAAAAATTGAATTGTCTCTAATATCAACAATATTGTCAGCGACTCTGCCACACCGGCCAGGAGAGCCCAGTGGATAACGTGTTGGTCTGATAAGCTCGAAGGTAGGCTTTGATTTTTGAATCCGTTGGTTGCTTTTTTGTGTCGTAAAGTGTAAACACACCAATGGGCTTAACTAAAGGAGCCGGTTAGAAAACTACAGCATGTAAAAAATTATTCCGAAGTACTCCCATGTGGCATGAGCCCCCCTGCAGTGGTTTAGTGACTAAGGCGCTCGGCTGCTGATCTTCAAGACATGGGATCAAATTTCGGAAGTGGCGGCTGCAATTTAGATGGAGGCGAAAATGCTGCAGGCTCATGTGCTCAAATTTGAGTGCACGTTAAAGGACTCTAGGTGGTGGAAATTTTCAGTGCTCTGCACTACGGCGTCTGTCACAGTCATAATCAGTTTATAACATTTGGCCATAATAATGTGTATTCTGTAGAGTCTATATATATAAATGTAAATTTTCTCGGTTTTACTAAACATTCAGCGTTTACTTCCTCTTCTTGCGACTAACAAGTCCATCACCAATGTTTGCATAGCAGCAGTTTTCATTTGCCCCTATTTTGTTATACCACCTTGGGTGATGCGTCTCGGGCACCGACAGGGCAGCGCTGTTTTTCTATCACCAGAAGAACCTAAATCTTATTGTCTAAGTGTTTTTTTTCTTTTAACGGTTGTCAAGTCTCAGAAGGTTCGAGTAATGAGTCATACTGACACTCGCAGTGCGTAGACAGGAGTTAGCCATGCAGCGCAGGGAAAATTGGCACAGCCGACACATGACTAATCATTGCAATATGCGCTTTGGAACTTACGCGACGACTGCAGAAAAAGAAATCAATGCCATTGCGTTCCTTTTAAGACAAGTGTCGTGTACATTTACTGAAAAGTTAATCCGGCATAGAGAACCCGGTTCCATCAACTAGGGCCCTATATGGCGTTTTTAACGCAATACCGTTAGAAAGCTCGTGTCGCAGAAAATCTGCCATCGGCCTCGGCCCCGTTGACTGTGAGCAAAAAATCATCCGTGAGCAAAAAATTTAGAAAAAGCAAATAAAATAAAGAATAAAATTTTCAGTCCCATTCAGGATCGAACCCGGGCGGCTCGCGTAGCAAGCAGGCGTTCTACCACAAAGCCAATAGGTTACTTGTAGATGCTTCGGGAAAATCACTGACAAATTCCAGGTAGTGAAAGGAGTCTCCTTAACACATTTTGTTCGACAGGTGTCACAACGAAAACGAGGCCAATCGGTGATTTGTAGGCACATTCAGGATGCCATCAAACTATATCGAAAAAGGCCGGAAGAGTGCAGTCATCGCCAATAATAACACGCAGAAACTTTCAAACACCTCTGAAAATGAACAACTATGTCCATCTAGAGAAAACATATCACGCCTTTCCAGAGGCGCTGATCAAACAAACATCAAACGCTAGATAATGTGCCACCATCTGTGAGGCAATGCGAGACTCTTTATACCCCTTCAAGGAAATATCATTCCAACGCACTAGGGGCCGCCTTTTCCTGTCTTTTTAAACTCTTAAAGGCGAAGCTTAATGGTCCCCCAACTTTTGTTTATTTTTTGTTAGGCAATTGCGCCTAAACTTACCTTGATTCCCAAAGACCTCGAGTCATCAAAGCTGATAAATCTTCTTTCCTTATGACTAACATAGTAAGGTGCGATGGGTTCGCTTTCTTGAAAGCCAAACTCATAGTTCGTGTTCTTGCAGTACTGTGGCAAAGTAAACAAAAGAAATGCACTTCATTAAGCATCAGAAATTTTCAGCGCCAGTAATGGCTACATACAGGTGCAGTGTAGTGATTATTCAGCTGGCAAAGAATTCTATCCTGACTATTGACATCACGTGGGAGGACTTTTCGTTTGGCCTAATAGTGTTTGGTTATCATCATAATGTAGCATGAACAAATATATATAGAGATCTAGAACGTCGGGGTTGGCTTGTGTGTCTCCTTATCTCTATACTTATCTAGAAGCTTTAAACGGGGATCATTCGGAGTTGTTTTTGCAAGCAGAGTATGGTGCCAAGTATTTGTCACGTGTGTATCTGCGAGAAGATCACTTCCATGAGCATAGATCACGTGTGATAAGCTGTGATCCATATTAGAGGAAAACTCATGTTACTTATGTAAGAGAATACAAATGGTTTTTCAGAAGGCGTACTGAGTAATTGTGGAAGGAACGCGTATCATATGCGCAGATTTTATTTTTTTATTCAGTAGACAGTATGGATGCCTATACGCTACTGTGTGTTATATAACGTAGGCGCGTATGCCCCGACGGTTGGCACAACATACGTAAAAAATTGGGATCGATAATAATGAACAGGCAAAGAGGCAATACTCGTGTCTCCTGCTCCTTAACGTTGCGTAAGCAGATTGTGACGAAGGTGCAGTTACATGCGCATATGTAGGGGGCATGCTTAAAGTTCATTTATACTATGCACGTTTCTTGTATAAGACACCTGTATCAGGTAAAATAGTTGCAGTCATACAGCTGTCAAGCAGCAAAACGTTTTGTAAGCCTGTAAAGCGTGCTCTCACTGTTAGTGCGCAACGTCGTGAAACGAAGCCAACCTAAACAGTGTACAGCGGAAAACGCATGCACGTATGTGCGCATACACTCCCAAAATATTCTTTTTGCTATTTCTGTTTTTCGTAGTTTTATTCTTTGAAGAACACTGCTTCAATTCAGCTCAAATAAGGTTCATGCAACCTTGTGAGGGATTGTACGATCCTCAAAACGGTGTTTCGTTAGACTGTGAAGCGTGCTTCGGCTGTTTTCACTGTCTTGCTACGAAGCCAACTTCAAAGAAAGTGTGGCGCTGTTTTAAAAATGTCTGTAAACTTTTGAGATTCCGCATTATTCTAACAAATATCAACGCATATTCGATAGCAGTTTTTAACACTTCTTCAATTTAACTAAAAAAGGTATATAGGACTCTGTAAGTGATTTTATGATCTTCTAAACGGCATTCCATAAGCCTGGAGAGCGTGTTTTGACTGTTAGTTTGCACTGTGATGCAACAAAGCCAACTTCAACAAAGTGTGGCTACGCTTTATAAATGTTTGTAGACTTTTGTGAATCTGCAATATCCTAACAACTATCAACGCATATTCGATTGCAGTTTTTAACACTTCTTCAAGTTAACTAAAAAAATTCATAGAACCATGTGAGGGATTGTACGATCCTTAAAACGGCATTTCGTAAGCCTGTAGAGCGTGCTTTGACTGTTAGTTTGCACTGTCCTGCAACAAAGCCAACTTCAACACGTGTGGTATTGTTCAATAAATGTCTGTACAGATTTGTGAATCTCCAAAATCTTGACAACTATCAACGCCCATTGCCTCGCCGTGGCGATCTAGTGGCTAAGGTACTCGGCTGCTGACCTGCAGGTAGCCGGCTACGGCGGCTGCATTTCCGATGGAGGCGGAAATGCTCTAGACCCTTGTGTTCGAATTTGGCTGCACGTTGAAGAACCCCAGGTGGTCGAAATTTCCGGAGCCCTTCACTACGGTGTCTCCCATAATCATATGTTGGTTTTGGGACGTTAAACCCCACATATCTATCAGTCAACGCAGTGACAGTTGAACTGTTGAAATCTCCCACTTACGTTCATGATGGGAACCTCTAACGTCTCTTTGCTGTGCAGCATCTCCGCTTTGTAGGCGTAGTTTTCGTCCGGAATGTATCGTTTGGCAGCCATCGTCACGGTTATGTAGAAGGTAGTATCATTCAAATGCTGAGCGTGAAGATGTCGAACACCCTTATGCGCGGTTCTCTGCACCGAAATAACAAAATTAAAACGATCAGACGAAAGTCTCGATAATCCGGCTGAAGTACTTCTGTACACTCCTCGTAACGAAAGTACACCATTTGCAAGAATTTATTTACATATATAACACTTAGGTGGTTTGTCTAATCTTTTTACCCTGCCGAACACGTTGTGGGATCCAGAGTGAACGAAAAAATACGTAAATACGTAAATCTACTGCAAAAAACGAATTTTTTAGGCTCAATAATGTCGGGAGAGATGACGCATTAAGTATGTAGCGGAAGGAAAAGAGAGGGGTTCTGTGGCTCTCAATCTTGCAAAAATTTCTAAGCGTCACCTAACATACAAATTTTTCAGATGGGTATCGTCACATTGCTATCACAGCGCCTTCAATTGTTTATCACGTGACATTTTTTATCTTATCTGCTAATTTGCATAATTCTTTAGGCCGCAAGTCTTGTTCGCAAAAAAGTTTTTAATACGTACTGCACATGAAAAAAATCAAGCCCTAAATACAGTTCGAAGATGTGTGCACTAATGACCCCGTTTTGGGTGGTTAAATTACGCCGGAGAAAAGTGGAGAACTTACAGTCTGTCGTCATGTAGTAGCCGGGGCGCCTGGCGAGATTCGGCGTGTTCCGCATCGCCGGCGCAGAAATAGAACATGTTCCTATTACACGCGCTTCACGTGACTAGCGTTAGACCACGATGCTTTGCGCATTGCAGCGGCAAGGTGGTGGTGATCAACAAAATGATCGCCTGTGGGCTGCCTTTGGAAAGTGCGACCGTAGTTTACTCGACGTTGATCATCGAAGCACATGATTCTGTGTCTGCTCGAAAGGTTACTAGGTCCCGATAGAGTGTACACTAAACGTGGTGTTGCCTGGTGCGCCAAGGAGAGCCATAGAAATGCATGGGAAGCATTCGGAATTCGCCCTCTTGTGTTCTTAAATTACCCACTTTCGTTTTTGATGCAACCTATGCAGCTATTTTGTTGCTCCCAGAACGTTCAACAAAGTGCTCGTAAAGAAAGACACAGCGATAAGAAACACGTGTATCAACAAAAAACATGGGTAAAGAAGCAGAGAATGCAAAAATTTCGTAGGCCCAAAATAAAAAACGCAGAACCGCGGACACCTTCAATGACGAGAGTGCACGTGCGCCAATCCGAAGCCATCAACGTGGCATTGGTGCATGCGCCGGTTTCTATAAAAAAATTTGCCGCCACCGTCACCTGCCTGCCCGCACTCAGCGTACTTGAACTCGGCACATGCGACCTAATTACGCAGAACACACCAAACTATATGTAGCCTTTTATATTCCTACTGTTGTACCTACAGCGCAAAGCACCTGCTGGAACAGCACAGCCACCGACGTATTCTAGTGTGAGACAGATGGTGGCGCGGCCCACAGCTTCGAAGTTACGTCTCTCTTTCTGAAAACAGCCAACATACTTGGCGATCAACTGGAAAACGTTCACGTAAACTGCGGTATAGAACAGAGGCTACGTACCAGGTAATACATGTACGCGTGGTCTGGCATGTTCATATCTTCCCAGAATGTAGGCGGCATCATTCGACCTGAGCTCCAATTTCTATCGTCTTCGACGAGGTGCCCCAGGAACCCTATGCCATCGAGCCACATGACAGTCCTAGTGAGTAGCAGAAAAGCAGAAAAGAAAAAATTTACCTTGAGTACTTAATGCTGCTGTCGAATTTATTGAGAGTATCACACCGCAAAATACTGGACCGAAAACTACAAGCGATCGAAGATGACCGAGCAAACGTGCCGGACTGAACCAATCGTCTTATTTCTAATTCATTATTAAAAGAGGGGCGTGCGGCCCACTACACCTCATGAATCCTGCTTCTTCTTGTTGCTGTGACAAGATTTCATCACCTGATAAAGTAGCGGAATAATCACACTAGTCTATACTCCTAATTTTTTTAATATCGCTGAATATTTCCAATGCATGGAATCTTGCGATGCGATATTGCAAAAACACCCATGTGCTCATCTTTATGTTACGCTAGAGAACATCATGTCTCAGTATCGTGTTATAAAGCGCGTTAAAGAGGCAACGACTAATATGCCCGTCATAATTTAGGTACCTAATTATTCGTTATTTATATTACATCGTCTATGTACTACAGTAAAATGTGTGTTGAAGTAAGCATTTTGAATGGTCTCCTTCTCCGTTTTCGTCTCGTTCACGGCGCTCCAACATGAAAAATCAACGAAGGCTCCAAAATAATTAATCGTATTTTTTCAATCAAATATAAACGGAAAAATGAGTGCTATATTCATGCACTGTGAACAAAAAGGTTTCTTTTTGCAAGGAGTGCAAAGAACAATATTGCATTTATTACGTTCCTAAAGCCAATGTGGGGCTTGTTTCAAAACTTCTAGTTCACCCTATATATATTTTTCAATTGGAGTATGCGTGATGAAATACAACAGTTCAAACGTTTCCGTTACAATGCCATATGGTTACAAAAATAGATTAGAGCTTGAATGTTGAGTTATATATTATTTTCTGTAGCGCAACTTATTTGTTGGGTAAGTATGGCCGTGTCGTCACGTAATCTGACTGGCCCGCTAATTGTAGCGTATATACTACTGGTACTTGCTGAAAATTCAGTTAACGCAAAAGAAAAACCGAGATATACCCTATAAAGGGTATCCTAAATACTACTCATATTTCCGTACTACTTCAGCAGCATACTCACTTCAGCAGTCGTGTTACAAGTGTCGTTCCGTACAGTGACGCAAGCGCCCCAGTGAAGATGTAGTAGTGAGCGCGGTTTGGCTTTAACTCTTCTTGCACTATCGTTTTTATGTTCTGCAAAAAAAAAGCGAAACGTACAATACAAATTGAGAAATGTCACTTCTGCGAAGTATGCAAAGGGCTCCTAACCCAGTTTATACGTTACTAGCGAAATGACACGCCACGTTAAATGGCCTATGGTGATCCTGTCTGAGAAGCGTAGCACGCCTGCACAAGTAACCCGTCAGTTTTCATGTATCATATTCAATGTGTACGAAGCAGTGTGCAGTGTCAATTTTTATGAGAGAGAACATGGGTGTGCGTGGTCTGCATGCTCCGGCGGCTGCTGGCAGTATGTTCTATGGAAAGTGGGAGCGAGGTCAGCGAAAGCCTTATTTCGCGTCATGTCGAGGTGAGCAAAACAAGCAGTCATTGATTAAAAGAAACGAGAAACAAAGATTGGAAGCCCCTGTCTCTTCAATGCGATTATGCAAGAGGCCGCTAATCAGCAGGAGGGCGGAGGAGTCTCAGCCTTGTGCGTGTGTCCTGCTTTGTTTAGTTTCTCGTTTTTTCGCACTGTTTCCTTCTAGTATACTTTATTACCGCTATCAGTAGCGAGTGCGTAATGCCTGGACACGTTGACAGACGAAAAATTAGAGAGATCGTGAAAGAGTTGAATTAAACTTTGAAAGTCGTCCGTTGGAGAGATAACTGCTATTGTGAATTCCGATGGCCTGTCTAAGTCGAATAATCAAGGTATAAAGTCATACTGCGAGAGTAATTGCACTAAACAGTGTCATAAATAACAATACCAAAACGTCGGCCAGTGCATGCGTTCTATACAGACTGTCGGTGCAACGCCTATTAAGATGAAAAGTAGATTCAAGATTTTAAAAAATCCTGACCTCTGCGCGTGCGCAGTGCCTAAACCTTCTATTACATCAATAAGGGGCTGTCACATCCGGTGAATCAACCGGTACTAAACCAATTTGCATTGAAGAAGTCTCCAACAAATGCAGTTACTCTTTACACTCGGCTTTTTCACCCAATGTTGTATTCCCTGGAAATGACATGACGTTCTTAGCGGTCGAAATTCACCCGAAGATACAAATGCTATTAACGCTTGTGTCGTGCGATTTCCCACAGCCTGATAACTATACCAGTTCGGGATTCAAATAATATGCATTGCTCTTTGAAGCACACACAGAGCTCGTGAAAAAGCTTCCGTGCGTCAAAACATAACAACCGTTTCGAAGCGTGCGGCTTTAATGAGAAGCGTGCAACTAGACAGCATTTGTGACGTAAGAAAGACACTCATTATTACAACACATATAACATGGAGCGGGAGGAAGAGGGTTGTGATACGAAGAAAAAAAAACTGAAAAGAAGACACGACCTCTGGAGAGACGTACTTTCAGGATGAATACACTGTGCTCAAACATCACCATCCGTGATCTGGGGCTCGACATACCTTCCCTACAAAAACCTTAGTGTCGCGGGCCACATTGGAAATCAAAACCATCCCATTCCACATTGCAGGCGGACGCTCCAACGTCCTAACACAACTAAGGTAGTCTGTAGGACATTTCTCCCCTTTCCCTGCAACATAGCCACCGGCGGAGCTTTCAGGAAAGAGGTTAATTATAACATACGCCTCCAACGTTAGAGGCATCATATTTTTTCACAGAGCCACCAGGCACCAACCGATATTTTCTTTCAGGAGCGAGGTATCCTGGCCGAGCGCTTGAACGGGTGGGTACTCACATCTAGAGAAGAGAGTGTCTCTATCTTTTTCGCTAACTTCTTTTATTATTCTTCACTCTCCTTCAACAGTACTACGCCGTGGTTCCTTATGTGTTATACAAGTAACCTTACTTCCTAATTTCAAATCCCTATCTTCATCGTAGGGCAGGAAAGAAGGAAGGTAGTAGCTTGAAATGCTGCCTCTCGCATTGATCAAAACAAGACCACGTGTATATAACGAATAGGCTGATATTTGTAGCCACAAAAAGCTAAAGCTACATATCAACATGTTTTCATCTCTAGCCACTCCCTATTGAACTACTTGATGAAACGAGAAACGATCCTCAAGTATTCTCACTGCAGCAATCATATGCATTCACGCACATCATTTGTATGTTAAACGTCCATTTTAAAGCGTTAGGTTTTCAAACTGGATCTTCAATCTTTATTGCTAAATTGTTCCTTTTGTTTTTCTGAAGTACCTCCTGAAACAACTTTACACCACAATTTTGATACGATTATGGACGTCTTGGTGCGTGTTTAAATGCATACTAAACATCACACAGAGTTAGCACGTTTTCTACCTTCCTCATTTTTTTAGTTGCATCAAGTTAAAAGCGGCGGCTTTTAAAGATGTATGAAATGCTCACCTTTAGAATCTCAAACAGAAGTGTCATGTTGACTGCTGTCACGCGGTAAACGTCTGTTGTCAAGAATCCCCAGTGGTAAATCTTTTTTGCCCACAGCTTTTTCACAGTTTCTTTGCTGACGGGATCCTTCAAAACCTCAGCTGTCTTCAAGTGACATCTGTAGCGAAAACAACGAAAGAATCAAAACAGTTGTCGTAGACAGGTAATAAAATCGGCAGATAATTAAGCAGAGTAATGCAAACGGGGACATTTTAGTTTTTCAAGTGTAGTAGTGCGATAGTTCTAACGTAAATTCAAAAGAACGAAATTGTGTAAAAAAACCTATCTTTTCGACGGAGGCATCTCAACTAACAACTTTTAAATTGCGTGTTCGAGGCTCTATGAATCAGAGCCTTGACGGCAGTGCACTACGCGTTTGGCATCTATGCTTGGACGATACTAATAAAACAGCGAAGCTGGCTGTGTGTAGTGAAGTTGAATGAAGTGGAATTAAGTGGGGCCTCTACAATATACATTCGATGTCGGATATCTTTGGCGCGCCTGCCTCGAGGTAAAGGAGTAATGCTGTAAATATAAGTGGGGGACTGACCGACGTAGTGGTGGGCGTAGAAAGGAGTTGTATGAATAGTGGGAGTTCTGGTATGATTGGCACATTATTATAGTAGGATTTACCCACAGAAAGTGAGTAAATCTACGATCTACTATGGTTTCCGGGCACAAATATCGCGAGCAAGAACAGGTTCTACACTTCGGTGTTTAGAATCACGTATCTAAGCATTTTCCTAATAAGCAAACACAGTACATAACGCTTACTTATTGAGGGTACGCCTCAATTATGCGCAATATTTGATTTTGATTAATAATGTTCACAAGTATGAACGCAACTGCCCGATCAAGATGGGCGTCGTGAATGCAATACGTTAAACACTGAGCCACCGAAAAGAACCTCCTTCAACGTTCAATCGGCAAGCTATTCATATCTACCACTTACTGCTGTTGGCGGGCATCTAGGGGTGCGGGGGGAGGGGACTATTGTGTTTTCAGCATTATCAGCGAGATGGCACAGTGAGCACGTGGCGGCTCTCATCTCTCACGCGTACTTTGGCCCGCGTAGAAAATAAGGGTATGTGCGCTCGAGCGCGCACCCTTATCTTTCAGTGGGGAGAATCATGCGTCTTGTCTAGCCTTTGGGTTTTATCGGAAAGATTATGTTGTAGTTACCGGGCGTATAAAGGTCACTGCAATTGTTACACAGCCTCCGTTTGCGAAAAGGGCGTGCTTTTCAGACACAGCGAAGTAACAACTGAGACGCTTATTCCCGTTCATGTGTGCCTGTGTGGACGCTTCGTGCGTCATTTGTGCGTGAGAAACGGGGGGAACGTTTCAATCTGCTTGCCATTCTGCGCGTGGCCTTTCAATTTGTTGCGGCAAAGCAGTGAATTTTTCTAAGCACACAAAACTTCGCAAGTTGCTTTAATGCGGGTTTTACTATATGTTTTGTGAATTTGGCACGAAACTACAAGGCCGTTCTAAAGATAATAAAAAAGCAAATTATTTGTTTTTATTTTCGAAAGCACAATCGTGAAAAAGATTTTGCTTGTAAAACAGTGAAATCAATTTTGGTTATCACATGTGCCCAGGCTCTCCTTCTGAACCAAAATAATGATAGTAGGTACAGACCATTGATTAGTTAAAACTATAAGTTTTATCACTAGAATATTAGGCCCGTTTGCTTGAAGGGAACTTTAGTAAAAATACAATTCTGGGGGCAACAACATTCGTTTGTTTCAGAAAGGGAGCATTGTATTGAAAAAAAAAGTCAGAAACGTCCGCATTTCATAGTTTCAGGGTCCACAGAGACAACGTTCCTTTACTAAAAAGAAATTCGTGTTCAGGAAATGTGCCATTGAAGTTTGAGTTCACACAGTGCAGACACGAGATCAAGCGTGTTTTGGCTGTTTTTGAAAGCTTTCTGAAACATGATGAAGGACTCACCGGTTCTTGAAAGCACTTGTCAATTATACGGAAATGCGGTGCTTTGGAATTTGAAAAATAGCATGTCCAGTCGTCTTTGCCCTCCATTTCCTCTTAAAACTTCGCAAGGTTTACTCATGGGGATGGACCTTTAAAATTTACCTTGATCCTATCCGGATATTACAAAAGCGTGCACTTATAATTATAGATTATGCGGCATATAATGAACCCAGTGAGTCTTTGTTTAACAAGTTGGATATTCTACCTTTTGATTACATACGGCAGCATAAAACCGCAGCCACCATCAACAATGTTATTGCACACAGTGTACCTTTCGATGTATCTATCTTTTCTTCCTCGTCCCGCGTCACTGGATGCATGAAATTGCGGAATTTTAATCTTCCACCCACTAAAAACGTGTATGGTGAACGCTTACTACAGTTCGTAGGAGCTAAAGTGTGGAATAACATACCACTTCAGATCAAATATTCTAGCGTTTTCTCGAGCGCGCCAAAAAATATTTGCTACAAGTAGATCAATAGTAATGACCATGTACTAAGCCTTACACATAGTTTTGTCTATACTTGATTATTTCATTATTTATGAAAAAAGTGCAAAAACGTGTATCTTCTTGTATATTTCTTCGTTTGTTAAAAAATGAACAGTTTCTTGATGTTTTAATTTTTTTCTTATTACAAATTGTATTCTGCTTGTATACTTTCTCCCATTAGACCCCTTACTACCCTATGACTATGGGTCTAATCAGTGTTGTGCATTTCTTCAAATGTCTTCATAACAACCTCAATAAAATGAAAAAAAAAGGTGACTGAATCGTTGAACAGACATAAAAACACAGAGAGATATGCGAATATATTTTTTTTGTTGTTGAAGTATTCCAAGAAAGACTATCGTCTCTAAAATGATTAGTCTCACGAGTGGTCGAGGCTGACTCCGTGTTCGGTCTTGTGTTGCTTCCCGGCTGCCGCCAAAAAGGCGTCCAACGCCGCGTTGTACTCTCCTCCTTCGTCCTTCAGGAAAGCGTGCTTCTGTTCCAGCGCCCCGAAGAAGCTAAGGTCACACACTCCGTCCTCGGGAAACACCAGGCCCGGATCGAAGGTGGCCTTGAACATGCATATCAGCGGCTTCTTCCACATCGGAGTAACTGGCAACAGCGAGAGCGTGACGGGTGAGTCTTTCTTTATATGTATTGACATAGCCCGCGCAGCCTCACGTATTCTGACCATGCGCATTTCGCCGTGTGTTGGTAATGAAAAACAAAGATTTATTCAAGCCGGTTAATCGATTTTTGTCGGCGTCTACGACATATATAGCTGGTATTTTTACGGAATATTGTCATTTCTTATTTTTGGGAGTCATTAAATAAGTGTTTAGGCATAGTAAACATATATATATATATATAATTGACTGTAAAGCTATTTCAAAGTTAATGAAAGCGGGCGACGACTGCGCAAAAAATAAGCACTGAAATTGCATATACAGTTATTGAAAAATGCAAATTATAATTGTAACATGTTCCACGAACAGCCAACAGTTGTCGCTGTTGTTTCGTGGCATTTATTTTTATTTCACGTTTAGCCACCGAATAGGCAGTCCATCAACAACGCCTTCTTCACCAAAATAAATAAATAAATAAATAAATAAATAAATATATATATATATATATATATATATATATATATATATATATATATATATATATATATATACACATGTAGACAGGCATGGTGGTTGAGTGGCTATAGAATTGCATATAGTCAAGTAGAATCCTCCTGATCATCAGAATCCTGATGAAGGCCAGACTGTAGGCCAAAACGTCGACATAAACCACGTTGTGACCGCTCACGGAGGATCTACTTGACTCTCTCTCTCTCTCTCTCTCTCTATATATATATATATATATATATATATATATATATATATATATCTTACTCATCGTGTTAGCTCTGTCTTCAAATTGGCATGTTCTTCTTTTTAAGGCCATCTAGAACCTTGCGATACGCTATTTGTCATTAGCCTAAACGGGACCATGTCTGATCATTTTCTTTCCTGCAGACACTTGAAAAATTTCTCGGTGCAATTTTTCGTACGTATATTTAGTTTTTTCTAGTGCTTTGAAAACTTTATTTTGGCTAGAGGAAAAAATGCACTTTATTATCGGTGTTTACATAATTGATTTGTTTTCGCGTAGAACGGCTAAATGAACCCGTGACTGCCAAATAATTATTTTAAAAGGCAGCAGTGGCAACACAATCTTTATCTTAAAAAGCAGACAATGTACACAACTTACGTGTGGTCGTCGTTGTGGCTGTAAAAAACAGAGTTAAACATTATCTGCTGCTTCACAGCAAAATAAGGGCCCTTTCATTTTCTTGCCAGAACATCTAAAATTTGAGGTTGACGTTACATGAATTATTTAGAATTACTACAAGATTGCAAAACTACAAAAGCATCCACTTAATGATCTGAATGTTTACTCACACCACTACGTGAATGGTGTCCAAGAGAAACACACCTGTGTTTTTTTTCCTTCCGAATCACTTTTCTTAAGAACCGAGGAAACGGTCTTGACAAAAAAATATGCAATCGTCTTTCAACATAGTTTTAATATAGTAATTGCCACCTTCGTGGCAAACAACTAGGCACGTCAAGGAAAAGACGCTATTATTCTTTTGTTTACGCATACAACAAAGCTTTCTGCATCTTTTGTCTGGTTATATCAAACACTTGTGTTTTGCGTTTTCGAGTTGAAATCTTTATTTTGAATTTTTGAGTGTAAGTTTTCTTTTTCAGTCGAATTATTCTTAACTCTCCTCACTGAGCGAGTTTACAAATTTATATGTTTTGACACTCACAAATGTATCTAGGATTTCAAATACGCTTAGCTTTATTTGCTGTGCTCAAAGGGTCACAACAATGGTACATAATACAGAGCTATCGTGACTCTGTTGTCACCCATCGTGACTTTTGTTGTGGCCTTTGACTTGGTCGCTGTGAAAAAGAAGAGCAATAATTTGAAACTAGTATTTTGCACAGGCGAAGCCAAGTGAAAACAAGTAGAAACCATTGGTCATAAGTTTTCACCAAGCTATCTATAATTAAAATAAAGTTATGAAGCATGAAGAATGCTTTCGATGTGTTCAGTGTTCCTAAAATAGCAATTTGATAGTGATAGCTCTTCCACGCCATGTTCCTCAAGGTCATTCATTTCATCGCAATGGCCTTGAACAGGCGGTGGGCAAGTGCGGTATGCATGACGTCGTTCCACGTGATCCGCTACTTAGAGCCGTCGCAGCTGTGCTTTCTATTTTTCTCGCCGCCTCGGAAGCACTTTACAAGGAGAAGGTTAACCACATACAGACGCTCGCGTGCTTCTCAGTGTGCTTTTTCAGCAATTCTAGCCGCCACAGTAGCGTCACCAGTCATATTACGTTATGACAGCAGAAACAGACGCTGTCCAGTTGGCGAACGACAACCTGTCTGTCTAATAGCAGGTGGGCACAATCTCTCTCCTCTTGTACGTCGAGGAGAAGCATTCAGATATGCGGAGAGACGAGCCGACGATCATTGAGCAGCGAACGAAAACGGACCAACAGACAATCAAACGAGCAAGAGCCTAGTTCTGGTGATGAAGTCTGTGTTACTCCGCAAGCAATCTCTGTAAAATCACGCACAACTTTAATGCAATTACTAAATATTAACATGTGGGTGATCTTTGCCAAACCAAGCCAAACATACCTTTCGGTCGTGATAGCTACGTTAAGAAGCGTTACACTTGAGCAAGTTGTTTTTCTTAGCCTTTTGCGAAAACGATTTGTGCGAAAGTAACGATAAAAAGCCGCAAAAAGTATAGAAAAAGGCCCTTAGTGTTGTTGTTAAGCTAATAATTTGTTTTATGTCTATCTAAATGAAACCGGCATTATAGAAATGTTACTAACTTGTGTGGTCATAACCGCGCCACTTATCAACATAGATATCACTCCAACCACAATGAATCCACAATTACTGGGCAGACAGAAACAATCGCTGCAGATTGGGCGCTGTTTCTAATCATTTGCAGAACTGCTCATAACGCTGCGTCCTTTTTTTGTATTAACGCAATACCGTCAAAGAACTCGTGCCGCAGAAATTCTGTCGTCGGTGTCGGCACCGTTGGTTGTGAGCGAAAAATCGTCCATGGGCGAGAAATCGAGAAAAATGCAAATTAATAAAGAATAAAATGTTTAGTCTCATCCACGATCGAACCCGGGCCATTCACGTGGCAAGCAGGTGTCCTACCACAAAGCCAAGATGTTATTTGTAGGTGCTTTGAAAAAAAAAAAACACTACATAAGTGCCATGTAGTTGAAGGAGTTTTCTTAACGCATCTTGTTCGACAGGTGTCACGACGACAATGATTCCATTGGATGATTTGTAGGCGCATTTTCGAGGCCATCAAACTACGTCGAAAAACGCCGAGATAGCGCAACCATCTCCGCTAAGAACACGCAGGAACTTACAAACAGCTAAAAAAATAGACAACCATGTGCGTCTAGCGGAAAACGAGCCATGCCTTTCCAGAAACGTTGATTAAGCAAACATAAAACGCTAGATAATGTGATGCCATCTGTGAGGCATTGTGAGACTCTTTATGCTCCTTCAAGTAAATGTCAATTCAACAAACCACAACACTTGCAGAGATTGAGCTTTGAATTCTCATGACACCATTAAAGAAGTGAAGTACTGCAGTTGCCATTTGACCTACCATAATGCGATGCTTGTTGCGGTTGGCCGGAAGAGGTCTCCAGAAGAACAAGTCGAACAATTGCCAGATAACTAACGCAAGACGGGCGGCAGAATCTGACCATTCACGAAAACAAGGGTCACGCCTGTGTGCAGTTCATAATACAGGACTATGTGACTATATCACTTTACAATATTTTCAGGAAGTTTTTATAAATTTGATGTTAAATAGATCGAAAACATCTATACAATTACTAAAGGATATGTCGCGCTTGCGTGCTCTTGCGTTTGTGTGCGTGTGTGCGTGTGTGTAACAAAAACACGTTAATATGTATGCACTTGACGGTTGAAGGGCGCACTAGGGGCCGGATTGCGCAATCGCGTTCAACTCTTAAAGGCGAGCCTTAAGGGTCTTTCAATTTTTCGGACTGATGCTAAATGCGGTATCTCAGTGCCATATCTTCAGCAGAACAAACTCACAGAAAGTAACCAGGACGGAAATAACACAATTAACAAAAGAGGCTTGCTCATTTTTTTTGAAAACAGCATGGTATGCATTTATTTGC
This sequence comes from Rhipicephalus annulatus, assembly GCA_013436015.1. Classification (NCBI taxonomy): domain Eukaryota; kingdom Metazoa; phylum Arthropoda; class Arachnida; order Ixodida; family Ixodidae; genus Rhipicephalus; species Rhipicephalus annulatus. Next base: position 19,818 of record WOVY01007525.1, read on the forward strand.
TTGCGATACCAGCGTTCTTCGTGGCATCTTTTTTTTTGCATGTTGGTCCGAGTAGGTGATCTATGGACGACAAGCTAAGGGACTGTCGTTCGCAGGTGCGAGCATTAGCATGATTACATTAAGAAGAGTGCACTTTTGAAAGCGATAACCATGCGCATCGTGTTTCACCCCTCATGTGTTATTTAGACGTCTGAACAAGAAAAGATTAAATAATGTTTCAGGCCTACCTAATCAACGGCGAGGAGTTCGGGGCATGCTTTATTTTCTTCTTTGTGGAGGGTGAAATTTCTTGAAGTCTAGCATCCTCCCCTCATGTTTGTATTCTTCCTATTTTCATAAATTTCCTTCGAAAGCGCTAGAAACAGATTTAGTTTCCCGCATTCTATCAGAACTGCCTTGTTTCCTTTGGTGTGATGGCATCTTTTAGAATAAGTCATGTACAAGGAGTGACACCAGTACATTGTCAGTTTTCGCTTGCACTTTTGCGGCGTTTTATGCATGACATGAGAAAATCCCGAAAGTTATTCACCATAAATTGACAAACCTTCCTTTGTGATTTGCGAACAAAAAAAAGAGAAATATCAAACGTCCACTTGAGCAGCTACGTAGATAAAGATTCATGTCTCGCACGTGGCCGCGGTGACAGTCCGTTATGTTCTCTTATAATCTATTTTAGCATAAGCTTTTCAGGCAAATACATACCAACACTAGGTGGCGATGCAGGAGTTTTCTGTGGGGGCAGTGATGCTGTCGACGATGGTGCAGGGCCTCCCCAACCACCCTTAGACGTATTGTCACTTAGCCAAGCGGCTGATCTGGACGACCCTGTAATTGAACACAGTACGAGAAACTGGGAAAGCACGCCCTGGTCGTATAACAAATAAACAAATTACACGTGACATTTATCGTTTACTCAGGTATTCTGTGGTAGCACTTGCACTTTAGCGTTTGCGTGTTCTGATGTATTTCTTGGGTTAATTTACTGCTTCACCGCGCTAAGTGATCTCAAAGGCCATGTAGGGTAGCGCGTGGCTGATATTTTCTGCGCTAGCTGCCACAACGACCTCAGCTGCTATCAATACTTGAGTGAAAGTGGTCAATTATACCAATCACCGTGGTAGTCTAGTAGTTACGGTACGTGACAGCTGACCCGTAGGTAGTGGGATCGAATCCCAGCCGCAGAGGCAGCACTTCAGACGGAGGCAAACGTTCTTCACGCCCATGCACTTGTACAAAGGCGCACGTTAAGGTAACCCTGGTGATCGCCATTAGAGGATCCCTTCACTACGGCGTCCTTCATAAACGTAACGTAGGTTTGAAGATTCATGCCAAAACAAAGAATACTTATTAGTTACCCTCATACTCAATGGGCACTTACAATTTCAAGGTTTGCAATCGTATCACGTATGTCCAGTAAAGCTTATAACCAGGACCAGAAGCATTGAGTTGTACTTTTGTAGGAATTATTATGAATATCCGCGAAACCAGATGTGCTCGCTCAGAAGTGCTTGGAATAGAAACAATGGTGTCCCTCGGTGCTTTTAAAATAAAAAAGAGAGAATGCACAGTTTTTGACGCGCCCTGTTTCATATACTGTCGCAATGTTTAGGAGAGATGTAGGATACAATGAAGACTTCGTATCCTTGTCCTTCACTTGATGTGCACTGCTAACCAGACTAGTTCGGGGGCCTTCCTTAGCCGGAAGCAAGTTTGTAAGTGGCCAGCGGCATTAAACTTCAACACCTGAAGTTGAAGCGAAGTTACCTAGAGACTGGAAGTGAAAACGGCATCATCTAAAATAGGAGAAGTGCATGCCAAATAAAAATCTGCTATTTCAAAGTAGAACAGCTTAACACAGCTACTACCCACCATGCCTGTTGCAACCTAGGTTAGGTGGGCTGCACTGTGACCAGCTCTGCAGTGGCAGTGACTGGTACGAGAACGCGCAAAGGTTCAAAAGAAGTCGTTGCTTTATTAAACACACTAATAACAATCTTGTGTTTGTTCTAGCACTCCTTATTTAGTATGCGTTTGAAAAGAATTCGCGATAGCTTCCTTACGTAAAGTCACAAATATAGAGCAGATAAATGCGTCAGATTAACAGTAACAATTAAAGCACAATTCAACCGTCCTGTTGTACGCTGTTGGCTGCAGCATTTAAAATGAATTTTCACGCTGCTGGCTGTGAAAGTATAAGCATAAAATAAGGTTAATATTATAATGCACTTTTATATTACCAGTGCATAAAAGTACATATAAAATGAAGCTGCATATTTACAAAAATTTTCCGCTCTGCTTGTTGCAACAATATATGTTTTAACAACGCTTAACCTGTCCGAGAAACTGAGCAAGAACAAACTAAGAGAAAACCTGCAGTCTTGGACTGTAATTTTTATGTAAAATTTAGGTATGCTTGGCTGGCTACACTGCAGTTGAGTAATTATAGCGAGTCACAAAAAATACAACATTAGCTTAAGAGTACTTTTTCAAAGGCTTATATTTTTTGACGGGGTATTGTTGAGATGGTGAGCTTTGCTTTGTATACGCATTGCCATGTGAAGAAAATTGAAGAGAATAAAAATCACGGTGTCCTATTAAACATTTATAGGTGGTTTATATTACACTAAGCGACGGCGTGCATGTGCTGCGGAAAACACAAACCTGGCAACGCGATGAAGAGAATGGCAAGGCCGACTGCCCCTCCAACGACACCCAGTGCGCCAAGCGGTAAGGCCCAATGCTCTGCAGTGTCAGCTGACCTGCAATACACGCGGACATGCACGTCATTTTGAATGAGGGCTAGCCAAAACAAAGAAAACAGGATTCAGGCAAAGTCAATTTAACCCTTCTAAATGCAGTGGCTGAGTCATTTGTATAATGGGTTGGAAGAATAATGGCTCAATTAATTGTAAGGGGTTGGAAGCCCTTCCTCATGGGCTGGAAGCATTCAACGACCCTTACAGAACTCATATCGATTGAGTGAAGCCTCGTTACACGATTTGCCTTCTTTGGCGCCTGCTGTTGCACAATTTGTTGCTGCGACACCGGATGTTTCAAACAGGGGCCTTTCTCTGTGGTAGAAAACTGGGCTGCCTTGAAGGGGTCCCAGGTTCGAACCACGGTGCATCATGGATAGGTTTTATTTCGTTTTACTGTGATAGCAATCGTAAAGACACTCTAGGCTAATTTTGCCGTCACCACCAGTCCTGGATATGTATATTTATGTATACAAATATAAAATGCATGAATAAAAACACTTCTGAAAAAAAATTGCAATAAGCCAGTGACCCTTCGCGTCTCAGTGCGCTGCATTAACCAACTAGGCCATGCCACTTATATTGTCCATCACACTAACAGTGACCTATGCATATACACCATTTACCACTGGCTTACTGTCAAAGAACTTAAAGGAAACATTCTTGAACAAAGCATGTACTTTGTTTGGACAAGCCATACATGCTTTCTCTAGACGCTGACCTGTCCGATGTGTGATCAATGGAGGGGTGCGTTCACTGAAGCACACGCAGCTGGATGAAAGAAGCATTGCAAAATGTTTCTGGTGCCACTTCCACTCCCAATCAATAGGAAAAGTTGTTCACAGCAAGTCCAAGACTATTCCGGCAGTTTAGGGTCTCGTTGTGTCTGTGAATTCATCTACCATCACAATGCGCACCGCCACTCTCATTTTAGGCGGACAAAGTCAACATGCTGCTTCAGATGAGTTTTGGTGATGCTTGCACCGTTAAAACACTGCACGGCTTTGTCGTCGCAGAAGCGTGCAGCTCACCAGGAACCTTGCGGAGAGACGTCATGAACTTCTTGCTGTTCAACTTTCGTGCGGTGTGCCTACAGGTTGTGCCGGTGATAGTCAATAGAGGCTTGAATGTAAATATACTTCAATGTGAAAAACAGTGGCTTGTCGCGCATCTCGATGCCGATCTTGGAGTTCGCCTCCTGTCTGACGTCACGCAGTCAACTATTCACAACACCTCCTTAGATGAGTGAATCGTTGGGCGAGTTGGTTCATTCTTAACGTAGCTTATGGTGCGAAAAAAAAACACGAGAGAAGGACAAGCGCAATTATGTCCTTCTCTCGTGTTTTTTTTTTTTCGCGCCATAAGCTACGTTACCTCTTTAGATATTGTGGTTAATGCATTACTGTCTGGTAGACGAAGAAAGTGCTTAACAGCGCAAACAACAGGAGGGGATAGAAGCGCTCTCTTCTCGTCTCTTATAACCCCTCCTGTCGTTTGCGCTGTTAAACTTTCTTCGTTTACCATGCAGCACCGACCAGCCCAATCAAGCACCTTGTTAAAGTGCAATACTGTCAACTGAAGCACATCGGACCGCGTTCAATACATGTCCTATGGTTCCTACATCTCCTAGGCTTACTTCATATAAAAGCCCAATGCGTTGCTATTGCATGCATTGCATCGGCCCTGTGCCGAAACTGATTGATTGATTTGTGGTGTTTAACGTCCCAAAACCACCATTTGATTATGAGAGACGCCGTAGTGGAGGGCTCCGGAAATTTTGACCACCTGGGGTTCTTTAACGTGCACCGAAATCTGAGTACACGGGCCTACAACATTTCCGCCTCCATCGGAAATGCAGCCGCCGCAGCCGGGAATCGAACCCGCGACCTGCGGGTCAGCAGCCGAGTACCTTAGCCACTAGACCACCGCGGCGGGGCCCTGTGCCGAAACTGTGACTCCTCCGAGTGATTGTGCTTACGAACACTTATGGGGCTGTCAGAACTACGGCACCCTTGCTGTGATCCGGAAATCGAAAAAGCTGTCAACAGCTAGCCTAGCGGGTGTCTACCAAGAAGCTCCTACCATATTATAGTCATGCAGAGCATAGTATAGTAAAGCTACCACGCTCGTGATCACACTGAAAGCAAGCCATGAGTTCAAAAAGCAAAAAAAAACATAAGTTAATGACACGTACTGTCATATGAGCGTAGTTTTTGCACCCCCCTCCCATTTGCGTAAAAGCAGAGAGAAAGGACTTGAAGCTCCCAAAATATTCTTGTAATTTTCATCTTACAACAAAATCTGTCAGGCTATAAACTTCAATAGTTACGTCAGCAGAAGCTTATTTAAAAGGGCGCTGCAGGAGCACTTGAGTCGAACGTTTTTTTTTTTTTGTGGTAAAATCAGATGTAGATACACATAGTGCATTTGTGTAACACGTTTTTTTTTCGCCGACAATTCTTGACATTTCAGTAGAGCTTACGATTGTTCTTTTTCATTGAACGCATGAAAGATGATGGCTTATTTCTGTTTCTTCATTTTATCCTTTACAGTTTTGTTATTGTTTATTTAAGCTGGTAACCTAGCCCCCGCTTTTTTTGCCTCGTAAAGTGCGTAGATTAAGCCAAGTTGCGTTCAAGTGCTAGAGAGAATATAAAAAGTGAGAAACACTAGGTGGCAAATCGTCGAGACCTTTTATTGCAATGAGCACTGATTTTGTTAGATGCGAAGAAGCGTAAAATTTGGGCACAATTCGGTGCACGTGTCCACCTTTACTGTGCATACGCATTAGCTGGCCCACGCACTGCGAGAACGCACTCAAGCGCTGGTGAGTTCGGGCCTGCGTAAGTGGCGGTGGTCTCCCATTACCATCTCTACGCAATCGCGCGATGGCGTTGGTGTACGAGACCCTGCAGAGGAGCAATGAACCCACGTGATCCCGCATGGCGTGGCGATGAACTCGCTTGGTGTTAACATTTTGGTACGAGTGACATCAACCGTAACTACCGTGAATTCATGGTGTGCTCTGCTTGCACAGACGAGTTAACACCGGGCAATGTGTCCGTGATGAACGGTAATTCAAGTCTACCCATGCGCCGCTCCGCATGCTACTCATGGTTCCCTTTAGTGGGAGATGGTGTTAATATTTTACGCACCTCTTGTTGTCTTGTGATCTTTTTTTTCTCTTCTGCAATAATCCTCACGTTCCAATAAGCATTCTCTGCTCGCTCTGTCATTGTACTGCCATTGTTTTCAGCAATGCGCCTTTGCTTGACTTGCGCTAGTTTCCTCTTGACTTCAAAATTTTTGAACTTATAGCAAATCATTCCCTTCACACGAATGAGCAACATGTTTTAGATGCGGAGCATCTAATACTCGAGGCTTGTAGTGCGGCGCCGTCCGCAAGCTTCCTCCTCCTTCTTCCACCATCTGTGCATCCCTTCCTCCTCTACACACCGCGCGCGCTTCACTCCTCAACCATCTGTGCACCCTTCCTCCTCTACACACCGCGTGCGCTTCTCCTCTTCACGAACATTCGCTAGCTGTATAATGTAGCGCGCATGCGCCGTCACGCTTCGAGAACATCGGCAGCTGACGCGTGCGCTTGCGCCGTCGCGCTTCGAGAACATCGGCAGCTGACGCGCGCGCATGCGCCGTTGCGCTTCTCCCCCTTCTCGAACATTCGACAGCTGACAGTGCATGCGCCGTCGCGCTGTATATATACTCAAGGTCGGCGCTCGCTCACTCAGTTGCCGCTCATCGGTTGGTTTGTACGGCGCGTCGACGTCCAAGGTCGCGGTGAAATGAATTCCAACGAATCCACAAACACAATGATCGACGTCCCTTCGACCAGCGCCACCCTTTCGCATACGTGTGTACTTGTTCACTCATTTAACACCCCCTCCTACAACCACGTTAACCAATTTAGCCATCGACCCAAGTAAGTCGCAATTTAACACCCCATTTCACAACCACGTTAACCAATTTAGCCATCGACCAAAGTAAGTCGCACTTTAACACCCCGTTAACCAATTATATGCTCCGCATCCTCCTCAGTGTTCCCCCGAGGGAAGCTGCGGGCAATTTTTTTGTCTAAGATATTTTCCGCAAGAAGTAGCAGATAGAATGAAGCCGCCATCGCATTGCTCTGTACTTACGATGCCGCTGCAGAAACAAGAAAAAGAGACACACGCATCAACAGTTGCCGTACATACATATTGTTGGATACCAATCAGATATCCATGCGACAGAATGCTTACCTTCGGAGAGTCGGTGATCGTCGGGTTCTTCATCTGCAAATCATCGACATGCTCAGAGAACGTATCCTGTTCTGCATTGTTAGTAGCTATGGTTCAACATCATCGTCAAAATTATCACCATCAACCTTACTGTGCCCCATGCAGGGCAAAGGCCTCTCCTAACTTTCGCCAATCAACTCGGTCTTCTGCTTTCACCTGCTACTTTATACTGAAAGGCTTCTTAATCACATCGGCCCCCTCTGAATTTATTTCCTCCCCTCACGCGTTTACCTTCCCTTGGAATGCAGGCAGTTACCATCAATGACCAGTGGTTATACTGCAGACGCGCTACGTGTCCGACCCATGTCCGATTCTTCTTCTTGATTTCAACTATTGAAGGTTCAACGTCTGAGGCGAAAATTGGTGTAGCGTTTACTGAAGCAAACGTTTCTTTGATACACAAAAACATGGTTTGGTTTGGCGTTAGTTTCATCGTAGACAAACGATCCGAAAGGGTGTTTCCACTCGATGTGCGGTCCAGCGTTACGGGCAATGAAGAAGGTGAAGCGAGACAGAAGTGTGTTGCGAATAGGTGGAGGAACCGGCCGATGCGGACGCTGCGGTGAGCGTGCTGTGGGTGAGAGGGGGTGTGACGTCAACGCGCACCTGTGAGAGAAGCGTGCGAGGGGAGCGTGACATCAATGCGCAGCTGTGACGTGACCTTCAGCTCCAACACCTGCGGCCAGGGAAACGCGCTGTGGCGCGTTCGTACTTACGAACGTACGTACGGCGTTGTACACGTGAATCGAAGAACTGCTTCGCGTCTACTAAGAATATGCCTGGCTAGCTTGTTCACTAAATTACCAGTGGAGGAATGAAACATTTGAGTGACTTTCACTGTAGCTGCATTTGAAAAATTGCACATTCATTTATAACGTTTCTATCAATGAACCTTTGCGAAAGACTTCTTTAATGAGGTAGTTTTGGAATAGAGATCTATGAGAACATACAAAACCTCGAGCAAGTTATGTGCTACTACCTAAAACAGCAAAGGCGCTTGTGAAATGATGCACTGCACGAGATATTACTTTACTTCGCTTTACAAGTCCGCTCCAACGCTGTGAGGTCATACACTGGAGGGTCGGCCAGCATATTGCGTTAGCCGACGTGCTTCGCACTTGAACTTCGTCTTTTTAAACACGACCTCCACGATAGGCTGCAGCTTAATGCTACCGGAACTAATTACGGAAATCATGGTATAAAAGGAAGCGATAGAAAATCGAGAACATGTATTGACAAACCTATAAATAAGGGGGTTAGTTTATTTCTAATGCACAGCGCATGACTAAAAGCAACGAAATCATCATAGGAATGGTAAAATAACTGATCTATTTATTGGTGTACGAACGTATCGATAAGTGTTGGCGGCTTCCACGGCATTGCACCCGAGTTAGAAAACGGTGTATGCTTTACTGTGGCCTACAAGATTTATGATTGACATGTAATAAAGTTGTGCTGTGCACCTTAATGGAACAGTGACTACGGTACTCGGCTGCTGACACAATGGTTGCGGGTTCGATGATGGCCGTGGTGGTCGCACTTTGATGAAGGCGAAATGCTATAGGCCCGTGCGCTGTGCGACGTGAGTGCACGTGAATGAACCCCCGCGATCAAAATTTCGGAAGCCCTCTAATGCGACGTCTCCGATAATCATATCGTGTTTTCGTGACTTAAAACTACAGATATTTTTGTATTAAAATTGTGCAGCAAATACTACTGATGTTGCCCTATTTTTTAAAGTTCCTCAATATGCGGATCGAAAGCTTGAGTGTTCAATGCTGTATAGCTCATGGTGCCATATGTACTTTGATATGATATGTACACGAATGTTTGGCCTTGCGAAACAAGATTGCAGAGAATGTTCTAGTGTGGAAAGATTTCGCGAAGTAGCTAATACTATCTATCTATTCTGCAGCTATAGGAACTCCTAAATATACTGTTAAAAAAATTCAAGGCGAACGCTTACCGAGAGCTTCGTCTTCGTCATGTTCTTTACCATCAAGAACAAAAAAAGGGAAATCAGAAGCACGCGCAAGTAATTATGAAAATAAAAGCATCGATTTTCCCGCGTTGTTCAAATGAGCTTGAATAGGTTTTGAAAGTAGACAGTATACAGTTGAGATCACCACAGCCTCAAATATATCCATAGTATATGTTGAAATGAACAATATAATTTATTTTCTAATTTATTTTAGTAGTGCTAGTCTCGTTTGGAAAGGCAGAGGTTGAATAGTACAGATTATCGTAAAAGTGCACTTAAATGTCCTAGAAAGTTAGCAAAAATAACAATAAAACTGAATTTTTATTTTTATATCACTTACATTTGCTTGTTAAACAAGCATGAGGGAGTTGGTGCGGGCGTTATTTAAGCAGCACGCACGTGATAACTAAGTTGCCACAAGTTGCCACAACGCATATACAACAAAGCACCAAGTGGCGCTTTGGAAAACCGTTGCCCTCCCGATAACCCTCGCATACAAGATAACGCGTTCAGTGCACGTAGCAACAACTGTCAGGTGCATTTTTAGCATGCAGCAGTTTCAATCCAAACAAGCCTGGTTTAAACAATCTTGCGTGCGTGACCTACTTCGAGCTAAGTTGTCAGTTGTGAACACGACACGTGCACTCTCGCTCGATACGACCTGCAACACGCTCTATGTGGCAAAACTGACCCCGAGCTTGAACCATTGCATCGCCAACTGTTAAATTGGTTCAGAAGGTAGCACAAATTGAGAGCGTTTGAATAACCTTTTTATTTCTGTGTAGGTACTACTTCTCAGTGCTGGCACAGTTTTGAGTAAAGAAGAAGTGTTACAAGTCGTATTGTGCGTGACTGTTCATGTATGTGTTTTCGCAAAGCTGTTGAAAACTACACGTTTTGTCACAGTTTTGCAGCTCTCAGCACGTGTCTGCATGCATCAATGTAGCTGACAGCCGTTCAGGATAATGTTTCACGTATAAAAAGTGTCTAAAGCACCGCGATTTGCTCAGTGCAGTGTTTCACCTTCACGGACAATATCATGGCCGGCGCTGACTTTTCCGTAAAACGCACGCACAATGTCGGCATTAAGTACTGAATCAAATCACGGTATCAAATCCCGCCCGCAGCAGGCGTACTTTCGATGGAGGCGAAACTGCTTGATTCCCGTGTAATTGGCTTCAGGTACACGTTAAAGAACCCCAAGTGGTCAGAATTGGCCCAGCCCTCCGCTAAGTTCTCCCTCATAACCATGCCTTGATTTTGGGAGGTTGAACCGCCACAATTATAATTATTAGTATGTCGGCATTAAGCATTGAGGCTATTGAGATTCGCGCGTTTTCGCCTACGTGCTGTTGCCTCCGTATGGTTTCGTTCTTTCGATTTATTCAAAACAAGATGTTACACGTAGCCTTGTGAGGACGCGACTAAAGGCTGAGTAGTCGCCTGACTAGGCCGCGCTATCTTTGTAGCAAAGCAGGAAAAGCGCAATCGCATGTATAATTAGCAAAAACTCTTGAAAAAGGTAGTGCTACCTACTAACACTTGAAGCAGTAAAGTGTTGTCAAGACATTAACTACCTTAGTAAAAACTTCAGGTAGTAGACCACAGATATTCACCCCAGAAGGCTTCTTAGGTAGTAAATGTTTATGATCCACTGCCTGTTGTGGCACCACTTTACTTCCTTGAAAGTTAGTATCAACATCGTTTTTTAAGAGTGCAGAATTCAATGGTAGATATTGTTCTGCATGGTTTCCAGCATCAGACACAACTATGATCAGAGTGTACACCAATATTGCCACAGCTCAAACATCGCAGAAGACGCTGCCACAATTCGCGTTCGTAAAAGCCGCCAAGCAAGTAGCAAGAAAGCCGCGCCATGGAACGCCGTCCTGCACGCGCCACGATGCTACGCCACGGGACCGGCACGAGACTCGAGGGGCAGAGGAAGAGACCGACGAAGTTGGAGTCAGCGAGCAAGAGCCATTTTTAGCTTTGAGTTTATGGGCACAAGTTCGCCCTAAATAAAGAGTTTATATAGTACCAGGTGCAATAATTATTCGTAACAATCTGGTGGAGGTGCTGGGTATGATTCCAAGCCCACCACAGGCAAGAGAGAGAAGCCCATATCCCAGGAGATTGGAGCCATCAGAATTGACACCTGTGCACCAACGCACGAGTCGCCGACTACGTGGTGAGCAGCCCGAGTTTGGCCCCCTAATTGACCCATCAAGACCTGTCGAGACCTCAAGCACAAGCGTCACTACGATGGCCACCCAGTCGATGCCATCTCCATCTCACCTTATTGTGGACTCGCCACGTACACCAGAGGTCTTCCACGGTGAGACCTTTGAAGATGCCGAGGACTGGCTTGAAGGCTTCGAGCGCGTTGCACGATTGAATGGTTGGGACGAAGCCCGAAAACTTCGTTACGTTTACGTCGCCCTGCAAGATTCGGCACGTACGTGGTTTGAGAACCACGAAGCGTCCTTGCTGTCGTCGGAGGATTTCCGACGAGAGCTAATCGCAACCCATCCGAACACGGACCGCTAAGAGAAGGCAGAGGCTGCTCTTCAGGCAAGGAACCAACGGAATAACGAGAGCGTGGCCATGTACATAGAAGACATGTCGCGGCTCTTCCGCCGAGCCGACCAAAACATGGCCGAGGAGAAGAAGTTGCGGCACCTAATGCGCGGAGTTAAAGAAGAGATTTTTGCAGGCCTGGTGCGTAATCCACCGCGAACTGTGGCGGAATTCCGGTCCGAGGCAACGACCATGGAAAGGACACTACAACAACGTGCGCGACAGTACAACAGAGACTTCAGCGTTTCTTCAGTCAGGGTGGAGTCAACAACCCTCCCCACCAACGTTGACGTCCTCCGGGAAATGGTGAGGGCTATTTTCAAGGAGGAGCTCCAGAAACTGCCACTCCCCCAAGTCCTCCAGCGATGCCCTCAATCGCAGACGTTGTACGTGAAGTGCGACAAGCAATTATTCAACCGCAGCCTCAGGTGCCACACCACACGCAACCGGAACCTCAGCCACAGCTGTCGTACGCGCAAGTCGTACGGCAAGACATGATACGCCCCAGCTTTGCACAAGCTCCCGTTATGCCACCGACCTTTCCTCGCAGTACGCCTCCGCCGATGCCAGAAGCGAGACCCCGCAAAAGTGATGTATGGCGTACGGCAGACCAGCGGCCCCTCTGCTACCACTGTGGGGAGACAGGTCATCCTTATCGGACATGCCACTACCGTCGGGTTGGGCTACGTGGCTTCCCAGTGAATGCACCCTGCCCTCGTAACGGTGAGCGCCCTTACGAATTCGAAGAATATTCATCTTCGCGCTATGCATATCCAAACACTCAGCGACATGAATCGCGGCCGATTGCACCAATGTGCCATAGGTCACCGAGTCCACACCCATCATCTACTTTCCCGAGGCGTCGTTCACCAAGCCCTCGATGGAAAAACTAGAACCAGCGACCTGTGGAGGCAGGGCCGCTGATTTTCGGAAAACTGAAAACCCTCCATCGCTAACCGGATCAGACGACGACACTGACACAATGACGGACAAGCGCAATAATGGTGACGTGACATCCGAGCTACAAGTCAGAATCGACGACGTCGAAACCATAGCGTTAATAGACACAGGTGCGGACTACTCAGTAATAAGTAGCATGCTCGCAAAGAAGCTGAAGAAAGTGCTCACTCATTGGACCGGACCGCAGATACGCACCGCCGTAGGGCATTTAGTCAGCCCCATAGGAATGTGTACAGCGAGAGTGGGAATAAGAGGCCATGTGTACGTCTGCAGTTTTATTGTTCTCCCCGAATGTTCCCGCGAGGCAATTCTGGGCATGGACTTCCTGCAAGCGAACAGTGCCATCATCGACTTGCAGAAATCCCAAGTTTCTTTCTCTACAAAGAACGCTGTTGCCGTGTGTCATGCGGAGAAACCAATTGTTTCGTCTCTTCGTATTGTGGATGAAGGTGTGACAGTGCCGCCACGTAGCAGCGTGACAGTTTCTAAGAAAAGCAACGTTTTTGGATAATATTCCGGACTAGCTGATGGAAATATCGAAATGCTACTCACAAAAGGGATACGCGTGGCGAGAGGTCTAGTGAACCTGCGGTACGGATACACTGATGTGCTATTAACTAACTTTGCCAACGAGGTAAAGCATGTGGCGAAGGGAGCAGCCATAGCATCACTTCACGACTACGTACAAGTCTCAGATGCTTGCACCTTAGGAAAAGTACCCACAACGCCCTCAACAGTGGACAGTGTCCTCGAGAAAATAGATATTGACCGAGAGCTTTCATCTCTGCAGAAAGACCAGATTGTGGAGTTGATCAAGGAATTCGCAGAGTGTTTTTCCTCTTCATCTAAAGTCGGACGTACACCTGTAGCAAAGCACCGCATTGTAATCGAAGGGCATGTTAGACCAGTATGTCAGCATCCATACCGAGTAGCCCCGAAAGAAAGGGAGGCGATAAAGAAGCAAGTACAGGAGATGCTCGACGACGATGTCATACAGCCCTCCAAAAGCCCATGGGCATCGCCGGTAGTACTGGTGAGGAAGAAGGACAACACCATGCTGTTCTGTGTTGATTACAGAAAACTCAACCTTGTCACGAAGCGAGGCGTGTACCCACTCCCACGAGTCGACGATACGTCTGATAAACTGCGCGATCCTCAATTTTTTCATCGTTGGATCTAAAGAGCGGGTACTGGCAAATAGAAGTCGGCGAACGAGATCGGGAAAAGACGGCGTCTGCGACACCCGACGGACTCTACGAGTTCAAAGTACTCCCATTTGGTTTGTGTTCTGCTCCCGCTACCTTCCAGCGGATAATGGACACTGTGCTCTCCGCCCTCAAATGGCAGTCATGTCTTGTCTATCTTGATGACGTAGTAATTTTTTCCACTACGTTCGAGCAGCACGTACAGAGATTGAGAACGGTACTGGGCGCTATTCGTATGGCTGCATTTACGATCAAACCTGAAAAGTGCCACTTTGGATTCCGGGAGCTTCGGTTCCTCGGGCACATTGTCAGTTCTCACGGTGTCCGCCCAGATCCGGATAAAATCACTGCGGTTGAAAATTTCCCAAGGCCAAGAGACAAAAAGCTATGCGACGTTTCCTGGGACTTTGTGCCTACTATAGGCGCTTTGTTGAAAACTTCTCCAAGATTGCGGAACCACTGACACGGCTTACGAAGGAAGGTGTACCATTTATCTGGCACCAAGAGCAAGAAGACGCCTTCTCTGAGTTACGACGGCGTTTGCAGTCACCTCCCATACTCGCTCATTTTGACGAAGATGCCAAAACAGACATTCATACGGACGCCAGCAACGTTGGCCTTGGTGCTCTTCTTGTTCAATTGCAGAACTGGGAAGAAAAAGTTATTGCTTATGCAAGCTGCACTCTTTCGAAAGCTGAGTATACTTATTCAGCTACGGAAAAGGAATGTCCCGCAGTTATATGGGCCATCAGTAAGCTCCGTCCATATTTATACGGTAGACCATTCCGAGCCATCAGTGACCATCATTCATTTTGCTGGCTTGCGAACCTCAAGGATCCTTCTGGAAGACTTGCTAGATGGAGCCTGCGTCTACAAGAATATGACATCACCGTAGTTTACAAGTCTAGCCACAAGCACAATGACGCGGACTGCTTGTCACGAGCACCAGTCCAGACCTCGTCTCCTAAGCATGAACAAGACTCCGCATTTCTTAGAGCTGTGAATATGTCGAAGATGGCTCATGATCAGCGAATGGACCCAGAATTACTTCTGCTCATTCAATACTTAGAGGGGCAGCAAGTCGAAATACCACGAGTTTTCGTCCGTGGACTACGTTCCTACGTCCTCCGCAACAACGTTTTCTACAAGAGAAACTTTCAACACACCGGTGAAACGTTCCTACTGCTGATACCATCATCACTGCGAGCGGAAATTTTAGAAGCGTGTCATAATGACCCATCGGCAGGTCATTCAGGCATTAGTAGGACTTTGGCAAGAATCCGCCAGAGATATTACTGGCCAAAATTGATGGATTCAGTACAGCATTACGTAAGATCAAGTCGAGAATGCCAAAGACGCAAAGTACCACCCCTAAAACCAGCAGGTCTTTTGAAACCGATAGAGCCACCGAAAATCCCGTTTAAGCAGGTCGGAATGTATTTGCTAAGACCATTTCCTATGTCATCGTTTGGGAAGCGCTGGATAGTTGTACCAACCGACTACATGACCCGGTATGCTGAGACGTCATCTGTCACAAAAGGAACGGCAAATGAAGTGGCTTAGTTTTTTGTGACCCAGATAGTGCTGCGATATGGCACACCTAAAGTCCTTAATACTGACAAAGGAACTGGGTTCAGTGCCAGGCTAGTACAGTCTGTCTTGAAGCTAACGCACACCGACCACAGAAAAACTACCGCATACCATCCGCAAACTAACGGGTTAACTGAAAGGCTGAACAGGGCGCTTGCTGACATGATCGTGATGCATGTGGATGTCGAGCATTGGCCTTGGGACACCATATTACCGTATGCTACATTTGCATACAATACCGCAGTACAAGAGACAACCCACTTCACGCCATTTCAACTTGTTTATGGTCGGACAGTATTAACGACATTAGATGCGATGCTGCCTGTCAACAGCACGAATGAAGAGGACCCTGACATAAGCGAATATGTAGAAAGGGCAGAAGAGGCGCGACAACTAGCACGGAACCGCGTCATTCAACAGCAGGACGTCGACGCGCACCGTAATAATCTAAGACGAAGGGATGTTCAGTACTCCCCTGGAGACCAAGCGTGGGTCTGGACGCCTGCCTGTACGTGCACGTGGCCTATCAGAAAAGCTTATGCGGCGCTATTTTGGCCCTTACAGGGTTCTTCGTCAGCTAGGCCCATTAAACTACGAAATGATCCCTGAAGGTCAAGTATGCACAACACGACGCCGGAATCTCCCGGAAGTTGTACATGTAGTACGGATGAAACCGTACTACGACAGGAACTCAACAAGTGAACTGACTCACGTCGTCTAACACAAGGACCAGTCCTATTGTTTAGAAACTGTCAGCCGGCTCTACGCATCGGGGCGATGCGTGCTAGGAGGGGGACTAATGCCACAGCTCGAACATCGCAGAAGACGCTGCCACAATTCGCGTTCGTAAAAGCCGCCAAGCAAGTAGCAAGAAAGCCGCGCCATGGAACGCCGTCCTGCACGCGCCACGATGCTACGCCATGGGACCGGCACGAAACTCGAGGGGCAGAGGAAGAGACCGACGAAGTTGGAGTCAGCGAGCAAGAGGCATTCTAGGCTGACCATTTTTAGCTTTGAGTTTACGGGCACAAGTTCGCCCTAAATAAAGCGTTTATATATTACCAGGTGCTATAATTATTCGTAACAATATAAACACCGCTGTTGAAACGCCCTTGATTTAGTGGTAAGTGCACAAAATAATATAAAATTAAATTCTCGCTAACGATAGTGAAGCGAGACAACTAAAAAGGACGCATGATAGTGGCAAAGAAACGTAGAAGACAAACAACAACTGAGATCACTCATACACGGAAATATCGACAGCTTATTTCCTCATGACGTCGTCTGAACGGATTGCTGGGGTCGCAAATTTTTCCAAAAAAGCGAAAAACACCACGACTGAATAAAGCGCTCATTCTTTGCGCTTCGAGAGGCTCCTTAAATGTCCTACGATTATTTAAGAGTTGAGTTTGACATAATTGCCAAGCGACAGCGTAAGTGCTGAGAGGTGGGTATTTCACCTAATATACGTGACTGATAAGATGAACACCGGGTGTATGCGCTGTAAATTAACGAAGATCAATACATATGTGATGCTTACCCATGGCTGCAACTTGAGACGTGGAGACGTGGCCTTCTTCTTCTTCTTCTTTCACCTCACTTCATATTTAGGTCGTGTGATTCATTCGCGTATTACCTGTAGCACAATCACCTACCTGTGCTATACAAAAGTTTTTATGGTTGCAATAATATTGCAAGATATTGTAATCTAGATAACCGGTTAGTCTTAATTTTTCGAGAAGCAGGTTACAAATGGGTATATAACAATGAAGGTGATCAAGCCAACGTTGGATCAAGCTGTTCCACTCATTGGTCGCCCGCAAGAAGAAAGTGCAATCTCTATTTTGAATGCAACGGAAAGCAAACGTTGCGTTTCGTTAGATTATTTTTTATCTGTGGCAGACTCCACCACCACTGTTTTCGCGTTAATAAACAAAATTCTTGCGTCAAAAACAGCCACCAAGAACTGCTGGCGCTTCTGGTCAATTTGAGCGGAGAATCTGACTTCAACATTTCGGCTGTGGTATTCCCGTGAGTCAGTGGGCGTCCTAGAACTTCACGAATTAAGTAACAAGTTTGACGTACAGTACACGTACTTGTTGTCCAAAATTTTATAATTAACTTCTCACTGTAAGCACCAATAGTACTCAAGTAATCAAAACTGACGATCTGTGGATAATTAATGAAGTGCCCCCGGCGCCCGCCTGAGGGCAGCATTTTAATTTTTCCATTTCGTCGTTGTCGTTGTTTTTTTTTGCTTACGAACGTTCTGTTCTCGCTAGGAATGTAACGTTAGTTAAAACAGAAGTGTAATCTTTCCATCTAGCTCAACTCAGTATTTTACTTGAGTGTCGCTTGTAAGGAATTGTTGTGAGACGTGGAGCGACAACTTACAAGCTGCAGTGTGGCAAGCCTTGATGTTTTCTCGCTTCGTAGTTCTGTGCGAACAAGAAAATTTTTATGTTAACACTCAGAACTACTTGTACATCATGAGTAATGAAGAATATTAAAAGGGTGTTGTGCTCACTGCAGTTGAGCGCAGTGTTGTGCTCACTACGCAATAACACAGTTGAGATAATGAGGCTACATAATTATTACCATTTCACAATGTGGAATGCAGATCTTTAATTTAAATTCATTATTTCTAGAGGTCCTTCAGAACACTTGTCTTAGCCCACGCTAGATTCATGGCCTGTCACTGCTGTATTAGCCTTAGGCATAAGTGGTAGGACCGTTCAACCAATCAAACTCAGAAGTCCGTCGCGTCCGCCGTGCAAGCCTATTGTTTTTCAAATATAAAAACAAGACGCACCACGGTCATCCGCAGATGTTTCGTGCGTCCCTCACCGCGTTTTAAACGTATGAAACAACAAGGATGATCTGTGTGTGTTCTTTTTTTTTCTTTGCGTGACACAGGTATACTGTATAGTCACATGCCCCATCCTAAGAAGCACCAACACAAAGCAAAATGAGGCATTCGCTCTTATTAAAGAGCTGCGTAGAATGACGTTGTGCCAAGAATTTAATTTTCACCGACAGTTATCTGGTGGTAGTGTGGCACAGAATGTTTTGCATGCGCCGGGAGGAGCGCAGATTGCCAACATCAAGCTCGGAAGCTTTTGAGGGACGGAGTGCGTACTGAAAGGGTATTCGAAGAGTATTCTTTCTTTTTAATTTCAAATTATCTATTTCTTCAATTTTCGTGGGTTTTTTTATTTTTCTACTACTTTCTTTTCTTTCTCTTTCTATATTGCGCTTCCTTCCTGATATTTAATTTCATCAAGACACTAAGTACCAAGAGGAACATGACTAGCATGCACTCAGTATTATACATGCTGGGCGCTACGCCTAGCAACGACGACAGTGTGCCATAGCATATTGTAGCATACGAAGCCGGGCCCCTGCAATGCCCCGCACTACTTGAAAAGCTCCCATCTACTTGGATTCGCGTTAAGGGGACCCTCAAACAGTTTGGTTGATTTTGTGCAAACACGTCTGGCCGGTAGACCAAGCCCCAAAGGATAATTTAAAACCAATTTGAGCTCTCCGCATAGCCTTTGTAATTTATCACAACGCTTTGGAGTTGCGAATCGCTGCAGATCACTGTTTTTTGGTCAGACGGGTTTGCAACCACCCACTCACAGAGCGACATGGTCTGCCTATTTGATGTCACAGTTGCTGCTGATCTGATTGGTGGTTGAATGCGTGGCACAGGCCCCGTTAAGGTGGAGCATAGACTCGTGCACTCACGAGAAGAATTGGGGTAGTTGAGGGTGATCGGTGGAGCGGATGAGGAGGGTCTTTATTTATTACTCGGTGCTCCGTCGATAAGGGGTCTTTCGATGGATCTAGGTACGAATGATTTGCTACAGTAGTAGAATACTAAAATAGACGGAGTGTGAAAAAGCCGCTTCAGGGACACTCTACAGAACCGTAGTTTGCGAACATTAACTAGTCGCATTATTAGGTACCGTGCGGCAAGTCTCATTTGTAGAAATAAGGTTTCTTATAAACACACTAGAGGAAGCAGAAATACGAAGCAGAAGCCTGGAGGATTACAAAAGAGAGTTTAACTTTATTTGAGGACGACGCGGTGTCTAAAGGAAAGAAAAAAAATAGGTGTAACTTTAAAGGACAAGAAGAGAACAGAGTGTATCAGAGAACCAATGTGTGTTAAGGACATGATAGTCAGAATTAATGGTGTCAAGAAACCTTTTACGGAATAAAAAAAATTGACGGCAGATCCACGAGGTGAATGATGATGGGATTGTGCGAAGCTCCAGGAAGTAATACCATGAAATTTTCTTTTGTTAATTCGCCTGGCGATACGCGCGCTTCCTCACCGCTTCCCATTGTCGAACGTTTTCAAGATCTGCTTCGCAACATTGACGTGCTGCCTCGGCCTTTCGTTTCCGTACGGAAGGATCTTGCCGACGCTGACGTGCCGCAGCAGCTTCTTGTTCACGTACGGCGGGATCTTGCGGACGCTGCCATGCTTATGTGGCTTCTTGTTCCTGTACAACAGGATCTTGCCGACGCTGCCTTGCTGATGTGGCCTCTCGTTCCCGTACGGAAGGATCTTGCCGACGCTGACGTGCCGCTGCAGCTTTTCGTTCACGTACGGCGGGATCTGGCCGACGCTGCCTTGCTGATGTGGCCTATCGTTCCCGTACGAAAGGATCTTGCCGACGCTGACGTGCCGCTGCAGCTTCTTGTTCACGTACGGCGGGATCTTGCCGACGCTGCCTTGCTGATGGGGCTTCTTGTTCCCGTACAGCAGGATCTTGCCGACGCTGCCTTGCTGATAGGGCTTCTTGTTCCCGTACAGCAGGATCTTGCCGACACTGCTTTGCTGATGTGGCCTCTCGTTCCCGTATGGAAGGATCTTGCCGACGCTGACGTGCCACAGCAGCTTCTTGTTCACGTACGGCGGGATCTTGTGGACACTGCCTTGCTGATGTGGCTTCTTGTTCCCGTACAGCAGGATCTTGCCGACGCTGCCTTGCTGATGTGGCCTCTCGTTCTCGTACGGAAGGATCTTGCCGACGCTGACGTGCCGCTACAGCTTCTTGTTCACGTACGGCAGGATCTTGCCGACGCTGCCTTGCTGATGGGGCTTCTTGTTACCGTACAGCAGGATCTTGCCAACGCTGCCTTGCTGATGTGGCTTCTCGTTTCCATACGGAAGGATCTTGCCGACACTGACGTGCCGCTGCAGCTTCTTGTTCACGTGCGGCGAGATCTTGCAGACGCTGCCTTGCTTATGTAGCTTCTTGTTCCCGTACAGCAGGATCTTAGCGGTGACGTCGCGCTGCTTCCCGGCGCGCTTCTGCCTCGCATGCTCTCAATTTAGAGTCCTGTCTGCAAGCGCGTGCCGCCGCTGCTCTGTGCACCTGCCTTTCGGCATCCTTATTCTTACGAGCACACACCGACGGCAACGAGCATCGGCAACTACAAACCTGCATCGATATGGTATTGATTATATAACCATTGCTTTAGAAAAGACCTGGCGTCTTTCGTTAAGCAGCTGGCGTCTTCTTTTTGTTTTGCTTTAGAAACATCTGGCGTCTTTTCGTTTTGCTTTTCGAAAACATCTGGCGTGTTTCAGTGGCTTATTTCATCAATTAACGGCGCTTTGAACAAACATTTTTTTATTGTTTATTCACGCACAAGAAATATCTCACCAGGCCCTACCTTGGAGGTAAACAATGGCTGCTACTGGAAATGAGGGACAGCAGAAGTCGGCTTTTAACACTTCTATTTCGACTAACGTTTCCTACTTGAACATGCTAATGGCTACTAATGGGGAATTAGAGACAGAAGAATTCGACGTTAGTTAACACGCACGCTGCGAATTTTTTTCATTGTTCAACAACGCACAGGAGAAATCTCCCACCGGCACCACCTTGGAGGTCAAAGCGTAAGACTGGTTACACACTACGACTACGACTACGAGAGACGAACAGGTGCCGCTATAAGTATCTTCGCCCCTAAAAGAAAGCTTATTCTCTCTGTCCATTAGCAGATTTGGAGCACTTCCGATAAGACTGTTTCGTTGTTTACAAACAGAGTTGCTGATTGACTTGCGGTTTTGTGTACCAGCGTAGCATAGATGCACTGGAGGGGAACGAGTGCTTTAGCGAGTAGCCCACAAATTTTTAAAACTTTTCTGGTCTATGTCTGGTCAAATAATTTAGAACTTTTTTCTTCTAAGCTACACACAACATCATAGGAGTTAGCCGCTAACTTTAAGCGCCTTACTTTTACCAGAAGGCGAGAAAAAGTTCTCGCTTACTTTGGCACAAAAAAAATGGCAGCATATCCATGGGGTGAATGATGGAAAGTGGGGTGAAGCATTCGTCCGTTCGTTCGTTTTTGCTTCCGTCCGTCTATGCGTCCGTCTGTGTGACCGCCCGTGCGTCCATCCGCCCGTCCTTGCTTAGGATTTAAGTGCATGTTAAAGAGCACCAGATGGTAAAATTTTCCAGAGCCCTCCACCAAGCCGTCTCTCAGGTTCAAGTTTCAAGTTTCAAGCTCATTTTTCAGGTATTAGTACAGAAAAAGGAACAACATACAAAGTATATGTACAGGAGGAGGTCCGTAAGCACAAGGCTGCTGGGGGACCTCCTGTTCCAAATGGGAGAGCAAAATTTTATCAATTAGCAGTAACAGTGAAAACAGAGAGACGAGAAAATTGAGAAAATCAACACTAACTAAGAAACAAGTAAAAAGAAGAGTGCAATAAACTATATAACAGGATAAAACATCTAGTAGTTTATCAAATACGAATGGCATTGTTTTTTAAATAAGCCAATCGTCAAGCATTGTTTGATGTGAGATGGCAATGAATTCCATAAGGATAATGCTGAGAAATATGCAGTGTGGTGACAAAAATCAGTGCGGATAGTAGGTAGTAAAATATTTCCAATTGAAGCAAACCCAGTACGGTTAAAGTTCGACAAAGCATTTTGATAAAAGACGCTCGATGGGACAATATGGTGCAATGACTTGAACAGCATGATAATGAGGTGATATTTAAATAAACTAACTGTAAAAAGTATCTCGAAGTTACGAAGTAATGATGATGCACAAGAGCGATATGAACTGAAAGTCATTGGTCTGGAGGCTTGGTTTCGAATGTACTATATGGGAGATAAGTGGGTTAAGTATGTAACTAGGCAGCCTGAAGAGGGACAGCGCATGGCGGGCTCGTCAGTGAAATGGCGCGAACGGCACCAGAGGATAACCATGAATTTAGTAATGCATTGGTTTTGGAAAACAAGCGTTCGAAGAATGCTAGCTACGGTCAGCTAAAACATACGGTCAGCTAAAACAGCCTATTCATGTAGGTACTATTCATCCGAAAGCGTGTTTTTTTTATCAATGAAGCCGCTTCAACTATGTGTAGTATGTGCAGCCAATCACAAAATTGTAGTCATCATAAATGTGTGTGTGTCATAGTAATCAGGCAAATCTCACTGGACATGCCTGGTTTACAACAACGTCACAGTTTCCGCTCAAGGGCGAAGCAATGAGTGCGATAGCAACACATTGCCAAATCACGTGAAGAACGGCAAGCAGCTCGACATGCACAGCGGGCTGCTCAAGCGCAAAGCACGCGCGAAATACTACAAGAAGGTCAAGCGCAAACTAACAACGTTCACAGCTCTACACCTGAAGGACTCTGCTCAAACACAAAGACGCACGAGACTTACGCACAGATATATATATATATATATATATATTGTAATGAAATAAAGAATCTGAATAATGGATGCTCTGCTGGCAATGAAGAAGACGATGATGATCGGTGGCTGTAGTAGTAGCTCGCTCAAGCCGCTCGCCATTAGCCAGACCTGCCTGATAAAGCACATTTTGCCCAGCTGCGTCTGAACCTTTTTCGACGTACAACACCTCTATTTTAAGTGGTGGAGGTGCCGGGGTTCCCATCAACCTGGAACTTCGCAATCGGACGCTACCCTCACCGTTCACCATGACTGCTCCTGGCCTTTCTCAAGCTGCCTTATCAACGACAGTCTACTGTACTGGCGTACCTCGGCAACGCGACGCACCACTTTTTCGCGGCGACGATGAACAAGACGTCGAGGACTGGCTCGTCGAGTACGAAATCGTAAGTGCTTCCAACAAGTGGAACGCCTGCGACCAGCTCACAAACGTGCGCTTTTACCTCGCTGATGTGGCCAGCCTCTGGTTCAAGAACCACGAAGGCGAAATCACCAACTGCTCCGCCTTCAAGACCCCCATCGCCGCGGTCTTCAGTCGTCTCGCCGTGCGCCGGCTTCGCGAACAGCGTCTCCGTAGTCGAGTCCCGCGCAGAGACGAGACCTTTACAAGTTACATTGAAGACGTCTTGTATCTTTGCAAGCGCGTCAATGAATCTCTAACCGAACGCGACAAAATCAAGCACATCATCAAAGGAGTTGACGACGGTACCTTCCAGATGCTCGTCGTTAGGAATCCACAGACCGTCACCGATGTTGTCCAGCTCTGTCAGGAGTACGACGAGTTGCGTAAGCAGCGTGTCTCGACGCGCAGGGCCGGTGAAGATACGGCTGAAGTTTCCGCCTTTGTGCACGACGTCGCTGCTGATCACACCGTCTTACTGCCCCACATCAAACAATTCATTGTGAAGAAGTTGCGCGTCAGCTTTCTTTTGTGACCGAAACATCCGCGCCAGTGACCTCTTTAGACCCACGTTTACGCCAGGTCATTGAGACACAGGTTCTTACATTTTCTTACATTTTTCTTACAGCCGAAATGAACTATTCCGTCACTGAAAAGGAATGCCTGGCCATTATTTGGGCGATAGAGAAATTTCGACCTTACTTGTACGGACGCCCTTTTGACGTCATGACTGACCACAACGCCCTCTGCTGGTTGTCGTCACCGAAGAATCCAAGCGGTTGCCTCGCCCGATGGGCATTACGCGTCCAAGAATATAATATTTGCGTGGTCTACCGCTCCGGCCGGAAACATTCGGACGCAGACTCCCTATCCCGTTCGCCCCTACCCCCTGACCCGGACTGCTGCGAAAGTCTAACCTGTGATGCCACTGCCGTCACCATCGCCGACATGCCATCTGAGCAACGCAAGGACCCGTGAGTTGCTTTGATTCCAGACGTCCTGGCTGGGCGGACGGCTTCCCCCCCTTCTCGCACGTTGCGTCGGCAAGTTGAGCACTTCGCCACTCGCGACGACGTGCTGTACCGACGCAACTACGCACCCGGTAAACATCAGTGGCTACTCGTGATTCCACGTCATTTGCGATCCGAAATTTGTTCCAGGTTTCATGACGACCCCCAATGTGGACACGCATGTTTCCTGAAGACTTATTTTCGCATACGTCACCGATATTACTGGCATGGCATGTACCGTTTTATAAGACAATACGTTCGGGCCTGCTCGACATGCCAGAGACGAAAAACTCCGCCTTATCACGCCAGCGGTACTTTGTTACCCTTACCATGCCCATTCCAACCATTCGACCGCGTCGGCATTGATATCTATGGTCCCGTTCCCAACACTGCTGACAGTAGCCGCATACCATCTCACGCGGTATGCTGAAACTTCATCCCTTCCCTCGTCTACAGCAAAAGACGTTGCGACTTTCGTACTTCACAACATCGTATTACGTCATGGAGCAAGCACCTCGGGAGTTACTGAGCGATCGCGGTCACGTATTCTTGTCAGACGTCATCACAGCATTGCTGCGTGAGTGCCACGTCGTTCACTGCACTACAAGCGCCTATCATCCCCAGACCAATGGAATGACAGAGCGCTTCAACCGCATCCTCGGCGACATGCTGTCTATGTATATCTCTTCAGACCACTCCAATCGGGACCGAGTGCTCCCGTTTATCACGTTCGCCTATAACACCGCCATTCAAACCACTACTGGGTTTCCTCCTTTTTTCTTCCTTTACGGACGCGAACCTTCTTGCACTATGGACACCATTCTTTCGTACAAACCTGAGTCCTCAGAGTCCACGACATTGTCTCAAGCTGCTTACATACGCTGAAGAATGCTTTCAACTGGCAAGATCTGGCAAGATCATTCACAACCCAAGACCAAGGACGCCAAAAGCACCACCATGACGCATCAAATAACACTACTTCCTACGATCCAGGTTCACTCGTCTGGCTGCATATCCCTTCTGCTACACCTGGCCTTTCTACCAAGTTGGTCCCCTAGTATGACGGCCCTTATCGTATGCTACAAAAAAAAATTGCCCGCAGCTTCCCTCGGGGGAACACTGAGGAGGATGCGGCGCATATAATTGGTTAACGGGGTGTTAAAGTGCGACTTACTTGGGTCGATGGCTAAATTGGTTAACGTGGTTGTGAAATGGGGTGTTAAATTGCGACTTACTTGGGTCGATGGCTAAATTGGTTAACGTGGTTGTAGGAGGCGGTGTTAAATGAGTGAACACGTACACACGTATGCGAAAGGGCGGCGCTGGTCGAAGGGACGTCGATCATTGTGTTTGTGGATTCGTTGGAATTCATTTCACCGCGACCTAGGACGTCGACGCACCGTACAAACCAACCGACGAGCGGCAACTGAGCGAGCGAGCGCCGACCTTGAGTATATATACAGCGCGACGGCGCATGCACTGTCAGCTGTTGAATGTTCTCGAAGCGCGACGGCGCATGCGCGTCCACTGGAGAATCGGGAGAATTGTAGAATGTTCTCGAAGGGGAGAAGCGCGCGCGGCACAGATGGTGGGTGACGGTGCATGCGCGCGTCAGCTGTCGAATGTTCGAGAAGGGGGAGAAGCGCAACGGCGCATGCGCGCGCGTCAGCTGCCGATGTTCTCGAAGCGCGACGGCGCATGCGCGCGCGTCAGCTGCCGATGTTCTCGAAGCGTGACGGCGCATGCGCGCTACATTATACAGCTAGCGAATGTTCGTGAAGAGGAGAAGCGCACGCGGTGTGTAGAGGAGGAAGGGTGCACAGATGGTGGAGGATTGAAGCGAGCGCGGTGTGTAGAGGAGGAAGGGATGCACAGATGGTGGAAGAAGGAGGAGGAAGCTTGCGGACGGCGCCGCACTACAAGCCTCGAGTATTAGATGCTCCGCATCTAAAAACGTCACCAGTGAAGTACCTCATTGAGCCACTGGAACCATCTTCTGACCAACGTCGTCGTGGCCAGGAAATTGTCCACGTCTCTAGACTTAAGCCCTGCTACGACCCTCCCGTGTTTACTTGTCCATAGGTCGCCAGGATGGCTCCTTATTTTGCGGGGAGCAATTGTAATGAATTAATAAATCCAAATAACGGACGCTCTGCTGGCAATGAAGAAGACGATAATGATCGGTGGCTATAGTAGTAGCTCGCGCACGCCGCTCGCCATTAGACAGACCTGCCTGATAAAGCATATTTTGCCAAGCTGCGTCTGAACCTTTTTCGACGTACAACACATCTATTTTATAATATATATATAATATATACATACATATATATATATATATATAATTATATATATTAAATTATATAATATACATATATTATATATATATATATATCTAAACATATATGTACATTGTTTGGGTGCACGTTAAAGAACCCCAGGTGGTCGAAATTTCCGGAGCCCTCCACTATGGCGTCTCTCATAATCATATCGTGGTTTTGGAACGTTAAACCCCACAAATCAATCAATATATATATATATATATATATATATATATATATATATATATATATATATATATATATATATATATATCTATATACTATATATATATATATATATATATATCTATATATCTATATATATATATAATATATATATATATATACATGGTGAGCGCGAACTGAGAACTGTCATACCTGTGACTTCGTGGTCTTTGAACAGCGTGCCCATGCTGGATCTGCAGCGCACAATGAAGTCTGATGTTAGTGAAGCAACGTTTCTTCGCTTTGTAACTTGAACACAAACTTTCTGATGAAAGCTCAAGGCGTGCCAACCAACCTACCCTCATCACTATAGAAGCCTGCATGTGGAGCCACCACCCACTGTAGGGCAAAGTCCGCGTGATAGACATGCGCGCACATCGCAACAAATGGGTGCCGACCTTTAAAAGCGCGCCCTTCGCACTCTCTTGCTAATAATGCCGAGAACATTCTGAAATGCCCCCTTCCCATCCAGTTCAGGGTGCCACCAGTGGGGAAGGATGTATAGAAATAGCTCAGCTTTATTATTCCTAAGATCGTACGCTTTCGTTCCTGAAGTATTAAACGTCGTGCGCTGCGCAGCGAGACGCCGCCTTTGGAATCCGCACTTTGAAAAATATCTTTTGAAGTTATGTTTTAGTGAATTTTACATATATGCACGTACGTACGTAAAGTTGGCCAAAACTTTAACAATTGAGCGCAGCGGTCGCTTTTTTTTTCTTTCAGTGCCATATAACAAACGAAGTTACGAAAAATATTTCGTGGACATGTGATTTGTGGGTGTACACTTGCCCTCACCTTTCTGAAACCCGATTCAGTCATATAGCAGACACGCAGAAAAAAATGCCACTAATGCACAATAGCGTACGTACATAGATACATACATACATACATACATACATACATACATACATACATACATACATACATACATACATACATACATACATACATACATACATACATACACACATACATACATACATACATACATACATACACACACACATACATACATACATACATACATACTGTGGGCGTTTAGTATACGCATCCTCTTCACCAGTACATTATCATCATTATCATGTGTGGCTCATGCATCCTCATCGTTGTCGCGTAGCATCATCATCTTGGCTCATTCATCGTAGCTGTCGGCTGCCGGTTCCTCGGGCCTAATAAAAGGTAATCCAAACCAAGACTTCATACGTGGTGGAGCGTGCTGTTAGATCTCCCGCCATCCTCTCAACCACTCTACCCCCTGGAGCTACGTTCAGGTCGCCGCTTGGGCCAGGTGACCGGAAAATTGTCGCACCAAGATGAGGCCGGTGCTGCAGCCGTTCCCACTCAACCACCGCGTGCCGCGCCTTCTCATGTCATCAACAGCCTCCAGCGTGAGCCCCATCCCTTCGCTGGTATGCGCGGGGAAGATGTGGAGGAATGGCTGGACGATTTCGAACGTGTCGGCGCTGCTAACCAGTGGGATAGCACCTACAAACTCGCTCACGTGTCATTCTACCTCACGGGTGTCGCAAAGACGTGGTTCCTCAACCACTTCATCGACATCCCCGACTGGTCAGCCTTCAAAGATCAGCTTCGCCATGTCTTTGGCACACCGGCTGTTCGTTCAGCTCTCGCAAAGAAAGCTCTCGCGACTCGGAAACAGCACATCGGGGAGTCGTATACATCCTACATCGAGGATGTTCTTTCACTTTGCCGCCGGGTTGACACACCAATGACAGAATCAGACAAGGTGCGCCAGCTTCTCAAGGGGATTGCACCCGTCGCATTCAATGCCCTTGCAATCCAGAATCTGGCTACCGTTGCTGACGTTGCGACAACCTGTCAGCGCCTCGAGGAACTTGAGTCTATGCGCCTACAACCAGACAGTGACGCGGCCCGTATTACGACTGATCCAAACCTGCGAGGCCCGATAAGGGCGATTATACGTGAAGAGTTAGAATCAATGGGATTTACACTACCTTCAGTGTGTCCCATTCAGTCTTCTTCAACGTCATTGCTGTATGTCATCAGGGAAGAGCTCACGTCCATGACCCTCATGGCCAACCTGCAGCCCATTGTCTCTCGTACTATCGTTCCCGCACACCCCCGCCGCACCACCAGGCACCGTCAGCTCGACGTCCCCGCCACGAACGTACGCGTCGGTTGCTGCCACACCTCCCACAAGCTTTCCCACGAGCTTTTCATCACCACCGCCTGAGCAGTCACCTGTCCCTCTGATTGCTCTCTCTCCCGGTGCAGTTAGCGCAAGCTACTACCCTCCTCATCGATCGACTCGGCCTACTTGCTATTATTGCGGCTATTGTGGTCACATTGCACGCTTTCGCCGCAAGCGCCAGCAAGACGAGCGCTCAGGGTATCACGTACACGAACGGGACTACACCGCAAAAGCCTTGTACCAGGGCCGCTGTTATTCGTCTACGCCGCGTCGGTCTCCATCTCCGCCAGCATCGGGTGAACTGCGCAGTAGTCACCGATCAACCCGACGCCGTTCCCCGTCGCCTTACCGTCGCTCATCTTCTCCTCTTCAGCCTGCTTCCCTTACTTCTGATCGGCGTCCGGAAAACAAAGCGATGCAGTTTTTGGAGGACAAACTGCATTCCAACACAGGACTTCAATTCCTCCAGCACGCCCCTACAATATGATTGCGGTCACAGTTGAGGGAGTGGACGTTGATGCTTTGGTAGACACTGGGGTTGCGTTTTCTGTTATTCGTGCTAATTTGTGTGCCCGTCTTCGAAAAGTCAAGACGCCTTATGATGGACCGACACTGGTTACAGCCCAGGGAACAATGATTCTCCCTTCCGCTCTCGGTACTGCCCGTGTGCTAATCGACGAAATTCTTCATCATATAGAATTTGCTGTGCTATCCCCGTGCTCCCATGAACTCATTTAGGCTGGGACTTTCTTTCCTCTGCTTCTGCGGCTATTTGCTGTGCACAACGTATCGTCCATCTTACTGACATGGACCACTTGCTCAACGACGAAACCTACAGGCCACTTCGACCCATCACTGCAGTAGACATCGAGTTACCACCAAACGAACATCAATTATATAGTTACAGTTTTGTCCAACGACGTCGACTCTGGTGACATTTTGGTCACTCCGTCCCCGCGTTGCCTTAATAAAGGCATAGCTCTCGCATCAGGTATGGCTCGCTTCCACAATGGATCAACTGTCCTCGCTGCTACCAACACCACACAAGATAAAATTTTACTGCCACGGGGCACTACAGTCGCCTGCGTTGCCGATCGGCAGCCTGTGTGCGTTGTACCTCTTACCCCTGGCTCCTCTAAAGGCCATCCTGCAGATCATGCTGCGTCGTCGGCCTTTACAGCAGCCATCAACAAAGACTTGAATGACTCACAGAAGCAGCAGCTGCTTGATTTGTTGGAAAAGCATGCAAACTCCTTTGACGTTCATTCATCCACCCTGGGCCAGACAACCGCTACAGCACATCGCATTCAGACCGACGGGACATCCATTGTGCACCGCCGTCCGTACCGCGTCTCTCTATCCGAACGAAAAATCATTGAAGAAAACGTAGACGATATGCTCCAACGGGAGATAATCCAACCCTCAACCAGACCTTGGTGGTCGCCCATCGTTCTGGTACGTAAAAAAGACGGTTCCGTACGATTTTGTGTCGATTACCGAGCACTCAATAAGATCACTAGGAAGGACGTATACCCCATGTCACGCATCGACGATGCCACGCATCGACGACAGGGTGCTGAATACTTTTAGAGCCTCGACTTGCGTTCCGGCTATTGGCAAACCCCCATGATTTTCCTCCTCGACAGTTGGCTGACCCATACTGTCGACGTATTATAGGCTACCTCACTGAGAGTTCCCGTCCACCTAATGCAAGGCTACGTCGCCAATTCTCGCAATTTAAGCTGGACAACTCGGTGCTGTACCACAAATTTACCATCCTGACGGTCTGCGCTGGGTTCCCGTTCTACCCCGATCGCTTCGGTCCGAAGTCCTCAGGGCGCTTCATGACCATCCCACTGCTGGTCACCTTGGTTACCATAAAACCTACGATCGCCTTCGAAGTCGGTTTTATTGGCCAGGCATTAGCAATAGTGTAGCTCGGTACGTCGGGTCCTGCACTACCTGCCAACGTAGAAAACTACCAACATCTGCTCCCGCCGGTACACTACAGCCTCTTCCGTGCCCAGCCACACCATTCGAAGTTGTAGGCGTCGATCTTTATGGCCCCCTCCCAGTCAGTGCTGCTGGAAACCGGTGGATAGTAACAGCCGTTGACCATTTGACGCACTACGCCGAGACAGCCTTCGTTACTACTGGTTCAGCTTCTGAGATTGCCGATTTCATCATCCGAGTCATTATACTGCGTCATGGTGCTCCACGTGTGTTGCTCAGTGACCGTGGAAGGGCCTTCCTTTCAAAACTAGTGAACGAACTTCTTCACGCCTCCGGCACAACTCACAAGACTGCCTCTAGTTATCATCCCCAGACTAACGGCCTCACTGAGCGATTCCACCGCACTCTTGCTGACATGATCGCCGCCTATATTCAACCAGACCACAAAAACTGGGACGTTGTTCTACCATTCGTCACTTTCGCCTACATTACGGCCATTCAGCGGACCACCGGCTACTCGCCATTTTACCTAGTTTATGGACGCTCCCCTACTTCTTTCCTTGACGTCTCTTTCTTTACCTGCCAAGCGAATTCATCTCCATCCTCTTCAGAGGAATACGTTTTACAGCTCGCAGAGAGCCACCAACGTGCTCGTATAAACACTGAAGCCCGACAGTAAGACAGAAAGCTGGTTTATGATGAATCGCATCGTGCTGTATCCTTTCAACCTGGAGACGAAGTGCTCTTTTTGACGCCTATTCGCACACCTGGTTTTGGGCGACAAATTCTAGCCACGGTTTATGGGGCCGTACACAGTTCTTGAAGAAACTTCACCAGTGAATTATCGCGTAACGCCTCCTGTAGCCCCAACAAATCGCCGTTATCGAACTACTGATGTTAAGTGTGGCGATATCGAACGATGCCATAGGCTGGAAGTGCGTAAGAGCAGTAGCACTAGCCCAAGACCTGTTATTATTAAGTTGCTGGATTTTAGAACTAAGATCGCTATTTTAAGCAATGCAAGCAAGTTGAAGGGCACGAAAATATTTATAAATGAAGACTTCTCTGAGCGCGTGAGGCAGGTACGCAGGGAACTGTGGCAGAATTCAGCCGAGATAAGAAGGGATGCGAAAAAAGCCAGGCTGCACTACGATCATTTGTTGGTGGACAACGTTCGGTATTCTTGGGATGAGAAGAAAAAAGTTATCGTTAACGAAAGCCGTCGGCTGTCTGCTACAAACAATGAATGACGGCTTAGTGCGAAGTCCTTTGCGCTTTTGAACTTAAATGCGAGTAGCCTAGTTAATAAAATTGCAAACTTCAACTGGCTCATTGAGTGTCATCGTCCATCAGCTATCTGTGTGACCGAGACTTGGTTAAATGAATCTATCCTTGATCATGAATTCCTGCCTCCTGGTTACACGGTTCTAAGAAAAGATAGGCCTTCTGGCCGTGGTGGCGGAGTGGCACTTTTTATTAAAAGTGGTATTGAATTTTCTTTACTGCCAGAACTCACAAATACTGAATCTATATGGTGCAAACTAATGCTTGATGGTCTCGCTATTATTGTTGGTGCTCTCTATCGTCCTCCTAACTCTGCCTCAGACGTTTTTTTCGACTGTCAGTGACTATATTGTGGGACAAAGGCTGGACTGTTCTAAACTCGTATTGACCGGTGACTTTAATGTCCCCTCTATAGATTGGAATTTGTTAACATCAACTGGTCGTGACAGAATAATTTGTGATTCTTTAATTAATCTGTCACTAGCTTTCGATCTATCGCAGCTGGTTGATCAGGCTACACGCGAGGATTCTATACTAGATCTTGTTTTTGCCAACCATGAGTTGGTTACGAATGGATATCAGTGCAGGGTTGTCGATGGAATTTCCGACCATAAGGCCGTTATTGTTGATTTAAATGTTGCTTGTAAGCCAGTACGACCAACGTTTAAGACTGTGCTGAATTTTGAATGCACAGACGACACTTCTATTTTCGCTAAACTTGCAACATGCTTTGACGATTTCTTATCGAGTTGTGACCACTGCAGTATTGAAATGTTGACTAACCAATTTTACAGTATAATTAATGAATGCATAGCGCAGTTTGTTCCTCACAAGAGCATAAAACGTCATGCCAAACACCCTTGGTATACCAGGACAATTATACAGCTTAAACGTCGTATTAAGCGACTGCGAAAGCGACGGAGGGTTCACAATAATGACGGGGAGTCCCAAATTAACTTGCTTAAATCTGAACTGAAAGCTAAAATGAGTGATGCCAGAAAGTTTTACTTTAATACCACGTTAAGCTCTTTTATGAAAAATAATCCCATTAAGTTTTGGAAAACTATCAATCCTACCACGGCCTGTTCGGCAACCTTCATGATAGATGATTTGTCCTGCTCTGATTCATCCAAAATTTCTGAAGCCTTTAATAATTATTTCCAAACTGTATTTCGAGATGACAATGGAACGACCCCTGACATTCGTAGCAGCCAGGAAATAGATTTGTTTCCAGCAATTGAAATTAGCTACACTGGTGTTCTTAACCTTCTGTT
Organism: Rhipicephalus annulatus; assembly: GCA_013436015.1. Taxonomy (NCBI): domain Eukaryota; kingdom Metazoa; phylum Arthropoda; class Arachnida; order Ixodida; family Ixodidae; genus Rhipicephalus; species Rhipicephalus annulatus. The sequence continues at coordinate 53,570 of WOVY01007525.1, forward strand.
GAATATCGACACTGTAGAGAGGAAGAAGAATATGTGCCGCAGTGGGTCACGCCTTTAGCAGGAGGAGCCAAGCGCGAGCGTTTGCCCGATTCTGGAACGGGGTTTATTGGCTCAAGTAGCACTTGAACGGTAGGTCTATTGACGCGGAAAGCGGGCGGCAGCAACGGACTCAGGAATCACAGCAATCGGGCAAACGCTCGCGCTTGGCTCCTCCTGCTAAAGGCGTGACCCACTGCGGCACATATTCTTCTTTCTCTCTACAACACTATATACTAAAGGTGCTGGGCCAGATGGCCTCCCAAACATGTTTTTGAAGCGTTACGCAGAATAGAATGCTAGTTATTTATCAATAATTTTTGTTAAATCACTAGAAACAGGTATTGTGCCGACCGTTTGGAAAATCGCCAATGTATTTCCTGTGTTTAAATCGGGTAATGAGCAACACATTTCTAACTACAGGCCTATATCATTAACGTGTACTTGTTGCAAGCTTTTAGAGCACATAATTCATAAACATGTACTTCAGCACCTCACTAATAACAACTTATTGTCCCGTAATCAGCATGGTTTCCGCTCTGGTTTTTCTACAACTACACAGCTCTTTGAATTCACTCACGACACCGCTTCAGCTCTTAATACTCGAGGACAAGTTGACGCCATATTCATAGAATATAGCAAAGCATTCGATGTAGTATGTCACAAAAACTTCTTACTAGACTCAGAAGTATTATTAACGATGACAAAATAATAGGCTGGATAGCTGATTGGCTACGTTTAAGGTCACAATTTGTTACGTTTGAGCATGCGCAGTCATCGTCGTGTGCAGTCACTTCCGGGGTTCCACAGGGCTCGGTGCTTGGGCCCCTATTGTTCACTATTTATATTAATGATGTCACACAGGTCATTAAGGACACACCAGTCAAGCTGCGATTGTACGCTGACGACTGCGTTTTATACACTATCGTAAATAATGCTCATGACCAAGGTGTTCTGAACAAAGTATTTTCGTCCTTTTGTGGTTGGAGCGCCACGAGGCAAATGAACATTGATTACCAAAAAACTGTTCAAATAACATTTACTAATAAAAAACAGCCGCTAAGGTTTAGTTATAGTTACAATGGGCACTACCTAAACTCTGTTAATATATTCAAACATCTTGGTGTTACCTACACTCAAAACCTAAAGTGGCACCATCACATTGAAACAATTTGCGCTAGAGCACTTCGAAAACTGGGATACATAAAACGAACACTCAAGCACTCTACCAAGGACTGCAAATTAACGGCGTATAAATTGCTCGTCCGACCATTGCTAGAGTACGCCTCAGTGGTATGGTCACCCTACACTGCACTTGACATAAATATGCTCGAGGGCATACAGAAAAAAAGCAATACGTACGATTTATATTTGGCCGGTATGACCGCAATTTTTCTCCCTCTTCTCACACACGCTCATGGTCGTTAGAACCCCTTGCTTTCTGACGCACACTTGACCGTATCACTCTGCTACATAAGATTGTACGCAGCCGCAGTTGCATTGAAGCACCGATTACTTCTTGTGATTCAGCACGATGAACCACGCGCCGATCTCACCCACTCAACATTGTTTCCTTCCAGCCATTTGTGAATTGCTTTAAGCATTCCTTTTTTCCAGCCGTTGTTGAGATTTGGAACAACCTAGATGGTTATCTACGCGAAAAACCAATTGAACTGTTTTTGAAAGAACTGCCTAACCATATTTTGTAATACGTTTTAAATGCTTTGTATGTTTCTTTGGTATTGCTTAATGTATGTTCGTTCCTTTTCCTAATGTACCCACTCCTGCTATGTCTCGTGTATGGAGACAGCAGTATCTGTAAATAAATAAATAAATAAATACTGAGGTCGTCCATGTCTCTCGTATGAAGCCCTTCATGCGACGTTCTTTGTCCCATTGACTTGCCGCGGCCAGGCTGGGCATTTAGAATACCAATCCTCTTCATCTGTACATTATCATCATTATCATGTGTTGCTCATGCATCCTCATCGTTGTCACGTATCATCATCATCTTGGTTCGTTCATCTCAGCTGTCGGCTGCCGGTTCCTCAGGCCTAATAAAGGTCTTCCAATCAAAGACTTCTTAATGTGATATATATATATATATATATATATATATATATATATATATATATATATATATATATATATATATATATATATATATATATTGTAGCGATGCTGACACCGACAGGTTAAAAAACAAGCGTCTTTATTAGGGCGAACTTGTGCCCACGATTCTAAAAACTATGGTCGTCAAGTTCGAGTAGCCGAGTGGCACAGATCCGACTATCTTCCTCTTCCTCGTTGTTCAACGTACGAACGCGTGGCGCATGCCAGCCGAGCCGGGTCTTGCTGGTGCTGGTGACGATGATTGTGGCGGGCTACTTGAATGTGGCGAACCTGTCGCAGCATTGCCCCCCTCCTCAGACGCATCGTCCCGATGCTTAAGACTTAGGCCCGTGTGCTCAGATTTGGGTGCACGTTAAAGAACCCCAGGTGGTCTAAATTTCCGGAGTCCTCCACTACGGCGTCTCTCATAATCATATAGTGGTTTTGGGACGTTAAACCCCACATATCAATCCGATGCTTAAGACAGTAAAAAGATACACGTGCACTCTCACTCGTTTTTCGACGATCTGTCATGATAGGGCTTCATGCGGACTACGTGGACCACTTCCGTGGGATTGCGGCGTCTTGAACTCACGCGTCCAGCGGATCTAACTTCATAAGTGACGTTGTGGATACGGTTGAGTACTTCATAAGGGCCGAAGTATCGGCAAAGAAGCTTTTCAGAGAGTCCGCGGCGGCGCACTGGTATCCATATCCACACTTTGTCACCGGGATGATAAAGTGTGTCACTGCGTCGCTTGTTTGTAGCGACTAGAATTGACGTGCTGTTGGTGGCGTATTCGGTATCTTGCCATTTGCCGTGCTTCTTCGGCTCTTTGCAAGAAGTCATCTAAGTCAGGTGGATAGCTGCTTTCGTCCTGTAGTGGTAACATGGCATCCAGCGGGGTGGTCACTCTTCGGCCGAATACTAGTTCGAAAGGGGCAACGTGGGTTGTTTCTTGAACGGCTGCATTACATGCGAATATTACGTAGGGTAATATTTCGTCCCACTGTTTATGTTCAACATCAACATACATTGATAGCATGTCGGTCAGAGTTCTGTTGAGGCGTTCGGTTAAGCCATTTGACTGAGGGTGATACGCCGTTGTTTTCTGTGATCGGTATTTGTCATGCGCATCAGGCATTGCATTAGGTCTGCGGTAAATGCGGTGCCCCGATCCGTAATAACGACGATGGGCGCACCATGTCTGAGCACTATGTTGTTCACAAAGAACTTGGCGACTTCGGCAGCTGTCGTACTGTATAGAGAGTCAGTTTCAGCATAACGGGTGAGATAGTCTGTGGCTACGACTATCCATTTCTTGCCTGCACGCGATGTCGGCAAAGGTCCTAGGAAGTCTATGCCGACTTGTTGGAATGGGGCATCTGGAGGGTCTATTGGCTGGAGAATGCCGGCTGGTTTTACGGGTGGAGTTTTGCGCCGGTGACATTGACGACAAGTTTTCACGTAGCGCTGCACTGATGCGAGCAACTTAGGCCAATAGTATTTCAGGTGAATCCTGGTGAATGTTCGGCTCACACCCATGTGTCCAGATGTTGGCTCGTCGTGGCATGCGTGCAGAATTTCCTCTCGCATGGCTGTGGGCACGACTAGTAAAAACGTTTCACCATTATGTTCGAAGTTCCTCCTGTAAAGGACACTTCCTCGAAGGCAGAACGCGGAGAGCCCTCTGGAGAATATGCGAGGGACTTGAACGTCGAGACCCTGCAGGTGTTGTATAAGTGCCAGCGAATCCGGGTCATCTCGTTGTAGTTGAGCGATTTCGGATGTGTTGACAACGCCTAGAAACGGGAAGTCTTCCTCTTCAGGTACACTTGGATCGACGGGAGAGCGTGACAGGCAGTCGGCATCGCTGTGTTTCCTTCCCGATTTGTACACGACCGTAATATCATACTCCTGCAGTCTAAGGCTCCATCTTGCTAGTCGACCTGACGGGTCCTTGAGATTTGCCAGCCAGCATAGAGCATGGTGGTCACTGACAGCTCTAAACGGTCTACCATAAAGGTAGGGTCGAAACTTGTTTATGGCCCAGATGACTGCGAGGCACTCTTTTTCAGTTGCAGAGTAATTTGCCTCAGCTTTTGATAGTTTGCGGCTGGCATAGGCTAACACTTTCTCTTGACCATTTTGCCACTGGACAAGGATAGCGCCGAGGCCGACATTTCTGGCATCGGTATGGACTTCTGTGTCGGCTGTGTCATCAAAATGGGCAAGTATTGGTGAACCCTGTAGTCGTTTCCTTAATTCATCAAAAGCTTTCTGTTGTTCGCTTTCCCACGGAAAGGGCTCGTCGTCTTTTGTCAGTTTTGTAAGAGGTTCCGCAATCTTCGAGAAGTTTTCCACAAATCGTCTATAATAGGCACATAAACCCAAAAATCGACGCACTGACTTTTTGCCTCTGGGTGTAGGGAACCTCTGAACAGCGGCTGTCTTTTCGGGATCGGGACGAACACCCTCGGAACTAATGACATGTCCAAGGAATCGCAGCTCTTCGAAGCCGAAGTGGCATTTTTCGGGTTTGATTGTCAATTTCGCTGACCGGATGGCTTCCAATACTGTGCGTAGTCGCTCTAGATGTTTGTCGAACGTTGCAGAGAATACCACCACGTCATCCAAATACACTAGGCATGACTGCCATTTCAATCCGGCGAGTACAGTGTCCATCATTCGCTGGAACGTCGCTGGTGCGGAACAGAGGCCGAATGGAAGCGCTTTGAATTCGTAGAGGCCATCTGGTGTTACGAATGCCGTTTTTTCACGGTCCCGCTCGTCGACCTCTATTTGCCAATATCCGCTTTTCAGATCTAAGGAGGAGAAAAACTTTGCGGATCGCAAACGATCTAGTGTATCGTCGATACGTGCCAAGGGGTAGACATCTTGTTTAGTTACACTGTTAAGTTTTCTGTAGTCGACGCAGAATCTAAGTGTGTTGTCTTTCTTCTTAACGAGCACTACGAGAGACGCCCATGGACTATTCGAAGGCTGGATGACATCATCAGAAAGCATCTCCTCCACTTGCTTCTTGATAATTTCCCGTTCTTTCTGTGACACCCGATATGGATGCTGGCATATAGGCCTCGTGTCGTCTTGCGTTATAATTCTGTGTTTCGTGATTGACGTGCGCTGGACCTTCGAGGTACTTGAAAAGCAATCAGAGAATTCTTTTACCAAGGCGTAAATCTGTTTCTTCTGACTGTCCGGAAGGCTCTGATTGACGGTCACGGATGTGTCGATGTTGCAGGCCACTGGTCGAGTGGTTGATGTCGTTAAGCTGCATAGTTCAGTCGCCATACAGAAGTCGTGTAAATAGGCGATAGCCGTGCCTTGAGCGATGTGTTGAAGCTCATTGGAGAAATTTGTGAGTAGGACATCTGCACGGCCATTCGTCAAGTGAACAAGACCCCTAGCTACGCAGACACCTTTGTTCAAAAACAGTCCTACATTTGTATCCGCTATGCCTTCGCGGTTGTACAATGCATCATTTTCTACGAGCACCATTATACTGCAGCGTGGCGGCACAGTTACGTCATCATGAACAACGCGTAGAGCAGTTAGGCGTCGTTCCTCAGATTCCTCCACAGGTATAGCTCGTTCAGTCGAAAACGACACGCTGGACCTACGCAGGTTAATTACGGCGCCATTAGCTCGCAAAAAATCCATTCCTATAATGAGTTCTTTTGAACATTCTGGCAGCACAGTGAAATCGGCCACGTAAATAAAGCCCCGTATTTCAAGTCTTGCAGTGCATTTGCCAAGGGGCGTAATAATGTGACCGCCTGCCGTGCGTATCTGCAATCCGCTCCACTGTGTCACAACTTTGTTTAGCTTTTTCACCATCTTGTGACTTATCACTGAATAATCAGCACCGGTGTCGACTAAGACATTCAGCTCCCATCCTTTCATTCTCAACCGCAAATCTGAAGTAACGTTTTCGTTGCTGCACCCATCTACCGGAAATACACCGTCATCAACCCTCAAACCGAATTGGAGGATCTTCGTAACTGACGTTATCAGCGGCCTCACCTCCACAGGTCGCTTGCTTCAGTTTTCCGGGTGTGGACTTGGAGAGCGATGACCAGGCTGCCTTGAAGGTGTACGTGGGCTGGATGACCGGTAGCGCATAGGCGATGGTGACCGTGACCGGTGTTGGCGTAGAGTTGGCGAGTTCTGGCGCGTCGACAAGTACTCCTCAATCTCCGCGGGTCGTTCGCCGTTCGGGGGCACGGTGCATATGACGGGAAGCCTCTTAATCCAGCCTGTCGGTAAGGACAGAATCTGTACAGATGACCCGCTTCCCCACAATGAAAACACAGAGGCCTGCGCTCGTGATCACACCAGACGTCACTTTTCCTGGGCCTACGCTCCACATAGTGATGTGTGCTACGTGCTCCTGGGGGCAGATAGGTAGCTGTCGGTTCCCGTGGACGAGGTGCGCAGCGTGCCGCAGGTGGGAGAGGAGTCGTTGCCATCGCAACTGCTGCATTGCTGTGTACCGTGGGTTGTCTGACAACCTCAGAGTATGTTCGGATAGGTCGAACCGGCTGCAGCTCACGCTCTGGCTCTCGTATCACCTGCCTCAGATCGTCACGAACAACGTCCGTAACAGATAGTGCAGTTGAAGTCTGGGGCATATGCAGTCTGCTCAGTTCTTCTCTGATAACTGATCTAATTAGCTCTCGCAGGGCTTCAACGTCGTTGCGCACGCCTCCGGGAAATACCTGTGCATATGCGCAGTTAAGATTCCGGTTGTACTGCCGAGCCCGCTGTTCCAGTGTTTTTTGATGGCCGTCGCTTCCGAGTAAAACTCAGCAACCGTGCTCGGAGAGTTGCGGACGAGAACGGCGAACAGCTCTTGCTTCACTCCGCGCATTAGATGGCGCACCTTCTTATCCTCAGCCATGTTGTAATCCGCACGCTTGAACAGGCGGACCATGTCCTCAATGTACATAGCAGCACTCTTGTTCGTTAGCTGGTTCCTCGATTGAAGAGCTGCCTCCGCCTTTTCTTTCCGGTATATGTTCGCGAACGTAGCCACCGCTTGCCGTCGAAATACCTCCCAGGTAGACAACGAGGTTTCATGGTTCTCAAACCATGTCTTCGCGAAGTCTTCAAGGGCGAAGTATACGCAACGGAGCTTCTCTCTTTCGTCCCATCCATTCAAGCTCGCTACTCTCTCGAACAGGTCCAACCAATCTTCAACATCCTCGTACGAGTCGCCGTGGAAAACTGGCGGCTGGTGCGGTTGGCTAATGAACACTTGTGCCGGTGTTACCTGGGTAGTCATAGTGGTGGCATCCGTCGTTTGAATTCCCCTTGGTGTGAAGGAAAGAAGACCGAACTCAGGTGAGTCACCTCGAAGACGGCGACTTGCCCTCTGGTGTACTGGAGTCACTTCCACGGGGTTGATACGCTGGTCGTCGGGGCTACGCTGTCTTGAGCTCGTGGGGCTTCGATTCATAACCCAGCACTTCCACCAGAAATGCAGTGATGCTGACGCCGACAGGTTAAAAAAACAAGCGTCTTTATTAGGGCGAACTTGTGCCCACGATTCTAAAAACTATGGTCGTTAAGTTCGAGTAGCCGAGTGGCACAGTTGTTGTTGTTGTTGTTGCCCCTTCGCACTGGCACATACCCACTATGGGGGATTGGCCATGAAATCTAGAAGTAGCCTGTACAGATCCGACTATCTTCCTCTTCCTCGTTGTTCAACGTACGAACGCGTGGCGCATGCCAGCCGAGCCGGGTCTTGCTCGTGCTGGTGACGATGATTGTGGCGGGCTACTTGAATGTGGCGAACCTGTCGCAGCAATATATATATATATATATATATATATATATATATATATATATATATATATATATATATATATATATATATATATATATATGTGAACGGTTATTTCACTTGCACGAGTTGACTTTGGTATAAATTGTAAAAAAAACCTTTCACAAAGTTTTCGTAGAGGTACAAAAGTGTTCTAATGCTTTTATAAGGCTGATAAACGAATGTGGGAGACCACATCACAATCTCAGTTTCTAAAACGATGCCTTCTGAAGCAAAGAAATTTGGTAAGCTGAAACAACCTGAGATGATATTGTTGGTTTGATTGGCGCATACGTTCTGCAACAATTATGTTGATGGTAATACCTGGCATTTGTTCGTGAAAGGAAAATTAGGTGATACACAATGTGCTTAGATTTAAACGCGTACACCTGCAGATGAGTCGAATTTATTTATAGCCATCTATAGACGAGGACCATTAAAGATATGATGGAACGTTAAGGCAGGTTCCTAGCAGCAAGTACCAGTTTGCTGCTGTCTGTCTATTGCGGATAAATTTGTTTTGAAACCATGGTTCGTGTAACCTCCTTTTATTGAGGTACTTGAAAGAGTTATTTTTTATTGACTGTTTTATGATTCTGATGCCAATTAGTCACATACTAACCGTCTTCTATTAACTTAATTTCGCCATTTCCTAAATAGATCAAACAAAATCAAGTTTTTCGTTGCTCTATACGCCACTTAGCGCAAGGACAAGTGGGTCATACATGAGGCGTCTGCTCTTTGCGTGAAGCTTGTAATGAGTTGCAGATTTCAATGGCAGCAGCGGACATTGTACGTGAAAATTCCTGTGCCCGAACGGGGACTTTCTGAACGGGTCTGTTTACTTGGGCACCATCGAGGCCGAAGCCCAGATCGTTCTCTTATATAATTCAAGACGTTCCAATAATTATGAGAGAAAAAGGGAGAGATCCGAAAACGGGGGAAGGCAGACATGTCAATTTGAGCTATGACATCCAGTTTGCTACCGTACGCCACAGGCAATTCAGAAAGAAGATAAAAAGATGAGCGGAGATGAAGCCAAGCGCTGGAATACAGATAAAAAGGAAGTTTAGAAACGGGCGTGCACTAACCTGTCCTTAGGGCGTGGCCACGGACAGGAAAAGAAGACATTAGCCCTTAACAGAGTTTAGATGCGCCAAGAGTTCCAGTCGACATTCTAGTATTTAGTTTTCCGAGATTGTAAATGTATCCTTAACACGCGGCTGCACCGACCCGTCTCATCGACTACGATCGCCGTTCCTCGTGTCTATGCATGTGTGACATGCCTCATATGTATGTGTGCGTGTATACCGTTCTTTGTGGCATCTTCACACATACTTTTAATTATATGGGTATTGGCCAATACGACATATTCCACCGTAATAGTTTTGACAAGGTGATCATTTACGTAGGTTTTCCGATTGATATTCATTCATATGTGGGGTGTAACGTTCAAAAACCACCATATGATTATGAAAGACGCCGTAATGGGGGCTCTGAAAATTTCGACTGCTTGGGGTACTTTAGCGTCACCCAAATCTGATCCCACGGGCCTACAACAGTTCCGCCTCCATCGCAAATGCAGCCGCCGCAGCAGGGATTCGATCCCGCGACTTGGGGGTCATCAGCTGTGTGCCTTAGCCACTACACCACCGCGGTGGGGCTACGTAGGTTTTCTATGTGAAAGAATTGGTAGCAGCCTCCTAATTATGATGTATCAGAACAAAACGTTTGTCACTTGCTAAGGCCCGTCATACGGTAATTGTGATTGTAGTTTATGCATTGAAACTTCACGCAGTGAATATCTTGACATTCTTTAAGTCCAGAAAAAGGAATCTATGAAATTGTGCAGTAACGCTGAACAGGCATTAAATAATAGTCACATCACATATCATCAAGCACTTTGACCCTCGAAAGGCGCTTTGTAATAATTCAAAGTTTGAGGAAGTTTGTGTGACAAAGCATCGATTACTATTTCATTTTTTTGTATTTAGGATAATGACGGTTGTGCGTCATTGTACGCATCTGAATGACGTTTCTGCGTCCAAAAGTAGATCGGATTGACAGGTTCTGTAGGGCATAGGGAGAAAACGGTGTAGTTGGCGCTTCCTGCTCAAGAAGCGCGAACTTCAAATTCTACATCTGGCTTTTGTTAATTGAAGAGAAATGGACCCAAGTCTCTCTTACTAGCAGCTGTCATAAGTTACGGTATTTCTCAAGCTCAAAAATCTATCAGCAACGAGGCGACACGATGATCTGAACGAGTAGTTTGGCAGCAATGGCTGTAGCATCACCAAACCTTCGTCTGTGAACGTAGCGCCAAAGTTTTCAAGGGCCGACGAGGCGGCAGAAGCGAGGACGCTTTAGGAAGCCTTCAGAGCCTGGACAGTGCAGTTGGTGCTGCCTTGAAGAGAATACAAATGCTGCGAGCACGTGGCACCGATTCGCGTGTACTCAACGAAATCACGAAAAAGTCATATATGCTGCTCGAAGCATCGTTTTCTGCACCATATATTTCTCAACTTAGCCCCCGGTGCAGAAACATATCAAGGTCACATAATGTTCTGGCTTCATTAGCGATTTAATGCTGGATGTCATTGGTTCTTCAAAGAAACTTCGGCCGTCATGTCATACTCATTCTTGAAATGAGCTTAGCTCCGTATACATCTGCTTCTCTTCGCGATAATCTTTTGCATGTCGAGAAAGAAAACGTATTGCTACGCAAACGGCTGCGCTGGATTGAATCGAAGCAGCATGCCTTAGTGTGACTGGGCCACGTCAAACGCAACCGTCATGCGCCTTAATAGAACTGTTGTAGTCTCGATTAAACGGCACTACCATCAGTACGGAACCACACGCAGGTGATTGCTGTGATTTAGAGGCCGATATATTAAGTCTAGTCATGTAAACGCGGGAAAGAACCCTTTAAAGATGAACCTAATATCTATCTATCTATCTATCTATCTATCTATCTATCTATCTATCTATCTATCCGCTTAAGTCTAAGTGCTCTCGTGATCACCCCCTTAACTTGGCGGGAACCAAAAAACGCCAGGCCTGCGGCGAACACGCAACACATTCTCAGCGAAAGCAAGAAATGAGGCGTTCCAGAGACTTTCCAAACACTCTTTGGGTAACTGCTACAAGCACACTTGCTTGGTACGCACTACATCGTAAATAATCATAATTGTAGTGTATCAGGCCAGAATTCACTGTGCTATCCTTTGTCATTCTTCAGAGAATTGAGGTCATTCGTCATTCTTCAGACAATTGCTAGGAATTCGGGGCAATGTTTTACGCAGTGGCTGACGACGATGAAGAATTATGCCTGAAGCGGTTATGTGCCACACTTATTGGGTGATCGAGGACAAGTTTTCTAATGGATTGGAGCTTTGGGCGATCCACTCGTCACTCTATTCACAGTGTGTGACGCCTGGCTGTTGCTTTGATGTTGTAAAGTGCTATATTACTCATAATAACGCGCTTTTTATTCAGACATCAAGCCTACCTAAGGCCAGTTCAGAAACGAGTCCAAAGCTCTGACGTGGCTCAGTGGTAGAATACTAGGCTGGCACGCAGCAGACCCGAGTTCTAATCCCATTGTGTCATTAGCGTTTTTTATTTAATGAGTTCTTTTTCCGTTCAATACTGGCTACGGACACCGGCGGCGTCAGTGGAGGGCAACTACGGCGCCATGCGTGACCCGTGTTTTGATCTCATAACAGCTTCCGCTGTTAATTAGTATTTGAAAGTAAGATCGTTTGACAAACATAGAGCACTGATGAAGACAAGAATAATTCCACAATCACATTTCCTACGTCGTAAAGCACTTCCGGTGAGACAGTGGTGCATACCCGGACCACTGGTATGTGGTTATGTATCACAAGTGATTGACACTTAGTATCTACCAAGGAACGACGAGAACACACATGGGCAATTTTAGCGCGTTAATGTTACGAAAAACCTGACATCAGCAGCGTTCATCCAAAGAATGCAAACAAAAAAAATGTCAGGGTCCCAGCAAGAATTGAACTTAAGCATTCTGCGTGGCAGTCAAGCATCTACCACAGAGTCACGCCAGCTTCTGGAACTACTTTTTAAATTGACCCTAATGTTCGTGTTATGTCAGTTGTGGTAAGGGATTGTTACCCAGTTTTAGAAATATTCCGTATGTACTCATGTGATTCAGGCGTCACGTCGCGTTGACGTGAATTCAATTAGGTGCCTTGAGCTAAAGTTGATTATATATAGCAGCGCTCAGGGCTACGATCCTCGCAAGTACCAGACCTTCATATCAGTTTATCACTTTTGGTGTTGCTCATACCCATATCTCTTTTGCCATTGTTGCGCAAGTTCAAAGAACTGGTTATGTTATCTGAAATTCCTTAGAATATATCTGCGCGTGCCACATCTGTACATATATTCAGTGTGACAACATAAGCTGTCATTCCATAAAATGTTACAATACGGTCATCGCTACTTCGCATGCTTCGAGTATCAATTTCCAAAGTACGTGGGATCTGCCTAATTAGTTTTTCCTACATTTGAGAGCTGCGCCGTCATCAACTACGTCCAACGCACGCAAAGCTTCCAATCTTGCTCTCTGCTTGCTGTGCATTCCGGAGCACCTTTCTCAGCTTCTGCCTCGTTTCCCTGTCACGCCTTATATTTGTCTGTCTGCAACATCGAGTGACGCTTTTTTTTAACTTTTCCTCTCAACACGCCATGACCTGAACATCCAACACACTTCTTCAATTTTTCAATTTATTGTCCATCCAGAATGTCTCTATGCGCAATTCTTGAAACGTAGCAATACAATGTTATTCACTCTCTCGTGCACAGTATCTAGTCTGCTTCAAGGGCTACATTTCATTGGATTTTTGTCTGTACAGCAGCGTCGTCGTGTTATGCGTCTCGCAAGACATTGACCAAGCTTGGAGAATTCGAGATGGTGTAGCTTAAGAACAACAACAACAAAAAGAAAACAATGCTGAACAGCTCTTAGAAAAAATCTTGCGCGTGGGATGTCAACCCTGTGCAACAGCGAGCTTCAGTGGCAAAGAAAACGCGAGACAACGCGAATACCAGATATATATGCGCGACAAAAGTGACGGGCGTTGTAGTACAAGTGAGGTTCGATGTGAAGTTGCAGCTGATGTAGAAAATTTTGGGTCGAACATAACTGCTTGTTTAACTAGTTTTAAATTATCGGGCTCTCATGAGCACGTGTTCTGGGTACCATTCTCTTCTTTCTAGTCACCTTTTCCTGTCCTTTCGTTTCTCAGTATGAAGTAGCAAACCAGATATCTTAGGGGCAAAGCTCCTTAGGCTGCGGGTAGTTCCCTCCTTTGTTGTAGTAGTAGTAGTAGTAGTAGTATGTAACCACTACTAGTTCTAGAATCGCTCAACAGATGGTGCTGTGTATATATCATCATCATTTATTTTCCCTTAAAGGCCCCTCTCGGGGTATTACATAAGGGGGGGGGAGGTTACATAAAGAGTTACAAAACATATCGGATCACAATACTGAAACATAACACATTGAAATGCAGACTTATTTAAAAGCAGAAAAAATGTTACAATTTGAATGAGGCATATAAAGGCGAAAAGAAAGAACAGTGTAAAAAATTTTACAGCGTAAGATGATCAGTGAGCAACTGCTTAAACGCAATAGGGTTGCGCTCAACGACAACACAGTCTGGCAAAGTGTTCCATTCTGCAATGGCTGTTGGCAAAAAAGATTGAATAAAAGAAGACGTAGAACCGTTCAAACGCTGGACGCTGCACGACTTAAAAAGGCGACGACATGTACGGCTTGGCGGGATAAAGAGTTCACCGTGAAAATGTGGGAAGTTATAGTAAAGCCTATGGAACAAGCACAGCCTTGCAATCTTCCGACGGAACGACAATGACTCGAGTGCCAATGATGACTTTATGGCACTGATGCTTTCATCACGGCCGTACCTAGAAGAGATGAATCTGGCCGCACGTTGCTGCATAGATTCTAAAGTGTTAATGAGGTATGCTTGATGAGCGCTCCAAATAGCTGAGGCATATTCAAGCTTACATCGTATAAATGTTTCATAAGCCAGTTTTCACGTAGATGAGGGACACAAGGAAAGGGAACGTCTGATGTAACCAAGTGATTTAGTAGTGTCGGCTGCTAATTTGGCGATATGATCGGACCATGTCAATTTTTGTTTATTGTGACACCAAGATAACGATAAGATTCGACGAGGGACAAAGCTATCGAGTTTAAGGAATACGTGTAATTACTGTTGGAGCGCTTACGGGATATCTGCATAACTTTACATTTCGAAATATTGAGTTTCATTAATGAATTGGAACACCAGGATTCGATTTGATGTAAGTCGCTTTGAATGATTTTATGGTCAGTTCAGTGTGCGATGCGACGATAAAGAACGCAGTCAGCTGCAAAAAGTTGAATAGAAGATGAAATGCCATTAGGAAGGTCGTTTATGAAGATGAGAAAGAGCAGAGGACCAAGAACGGATCCCTGTGGTACTCCCGAAATCACGTTAGTAGTGGCTGAACAGTGATTACCGACAACCGTGTATTGGAGAAGATTGGTCAGGAAGCATCGGATCCATGACAACGCTAGGGGGTCCAGCTGTAGGCATGAGAGCTTGGCCAGAAGTCGCTGGTGGGGGACACAGTCAAAAGCTTTCGCAAAATCAAGATAAATGACGTCAGTTTGAAAGGAGGAGTCTAAGTTTAAGTGAAGCTCAGTAACAAATTCAAAGAGCCGAGTATCACATGATAGGTTAGGCCGAAAACCATGTTGATTGGGGAAAAGAAGGAATGATTACCTAGATGACATGCTATTTGTGAGTATATTATATGTTCTAGGAGTTTGCAGGCAATGCTTGTAAGCGAAATGGGACGATAGTTGGAGGGATCCGAGCGGCGGCCAGACTTGTATACAGGTACTACTTTATTAATTTTCCAGTCCGTCGGAAGTGAACAGTCAGTGATTGACTGCGTGAAAATTATTTCTAATATAGAACTAGAGAACACTTTCGTGCCTTTTAGTATTTTGACTGTAATACCATCATGTCCTGGGGCACTAGAAATCTTCATTTTTTTCAATGAGCTTCAAGATTCCTTGAGAAGTAATGATTATAGGAGGCATATCGGAAAAAGAAAGGTTGGGCGGATCAAAGTCGTTTAGCGTGGGTTTAATAGTGAAAACAGATCAAAAGTACGAGTTGATTACATCTGATCGCTCATCAAATGGCACATTGGAACCATCAGGGTAACTCAAAGAAATGTTATTGGAGCTTTTACTAGGTGTGAGGATTTTCCAAAATTTTTTAGGGTTGACACGCATAATTGTCTGCAAGTCATGGTGGAAGAACTTCTTTTTGGATTGCCTCAAAGCAGAAGTATATTGACGCAGACGCGTAAAATACTTTTCCCACTTTGAGGAAGTTACCGATTGCTTCGCATCGCGGAAAAGACGCTTTTTTTTCTCTAACAACCTCTTTAGTGTGTTCGAAAACCAGGGTTTTCCCAGGTCACCGCAAATGCGTACAAGGGGTACATGTAACTCTACAAGCGATGTTAACTTATTCTTAAATAACAGCCAATTATCGTCAACTGAACGATGTGAAGCAGACCGACGGAAGTAATCAAGGAACTCACTTAATTCTGAGTTTATTTTTGTGAAATTGGCTTTGTTGTAATCCCTGATGTGTTTTATTGAGCGCTGTCGTACGGGACGTGGGATGGTTAGGTTAAATAGCACTAAATTGTGGTCACTTAGACCTTCAATGGATGATACCGATTTAACTGTATCAGGGTTGGAAACAAGTACGAGGTCTAAGATATTTGCCCCCCGGCTTGGTGTATCAACCATCTGAGTAAGGTTAAACGTCAGGGTCATTTCAAGAAAATCTTTGGACTGGCGGTTAACTGACTCAAACTTGTCCAGTTAATATCTGGAAAATTAAAGTCACCACAGAGCATGAAATTAGCAAAAGAAAAACGAGAGTAAAGATGTACTAGAACTGTATTTAGTTCATAAATGAAGGAGGCATCACAATTTGGAGCGCGGTAACAAGCAATAATCACAGTCATTTTCGAAACTAGTGAAATGTTCACACAAAAAATTTCGTGTTGACAGTTCATTTTGATGACATAAGAAGCAACACTTTCTTTAACAAAAATCAATATTCCGCCCCCCCTCCGCCCCACCCTGTCAAGCCGGTGAACAGCGTACGCTTGGCCGTCTTGTAATAGCTCGTGGTCAGCAATGTGCGGCTGAAGCCAAGATTCCGTAAATATTGCAACGTCAGTGTTGTCATTCAGAAGGGATTCAACAGCGTCTTTCTTAGGCAGGTAACTACGCACATTAGCGATTAAGACTGCCATACATTGACAAACGGGATCATTCATAGGGGCGAGGCAAGGTTGGGGGGGGGAAGTGGGCGACGCGCATGCCTGAGATATAGAAATGACTGCTACGACTGCCATTCAACAACGCTATCAGATTCTGCATGGTACGAAAATTGCTTGTTTTCAAGTAGTAACTTTTCAAAGCGTAGCTTGAAGGATTTGCCGCTCAGCATGCCATGGTCATATAGTTTCCTTCGTGCCTGTCGAACTCTAGCTGAGTAGTCTTCGCGAATAGAAAAAGTCGTGCCCTTGAGTTTAGACGCAACTGCAAGAGTTTTTGATTTATCTTTAAATCTTGCATATTTTACTATGATAGGTCTACTTATGTTTTGCTGGTATCGACCAAGCCGACGTGCACGCTCCAAGTCGTCTTCTGGTATGGAGATACCGAGATTTTCAGAGCAAAATTTTATCACTTTTGCCTGGGACTGAATCCAAGACTCGCCTTTTGTGTCTGGGATACCACAAAAAAACAGGTTTGAACGACGTAGGCGATTTTCAGCATCATCACACTTATCTGTAAGAACCCTGATTTCCGCAGAAAGTTTGGCAAAACTGTCCTTCACGTCTGCCTTTAGACCTGTTTCGTTAGACTGAGCCGACTGCACAATTTTTTCTAGGGTGTCAACACGAATCGAGAGGGTGGTCACGAGCGCCTCAATGCTAGACTGGGATGTTCGGATTAGTGAAAGTTCTGTCTGGACCAAGGTTTGAGATGCTTCTATGCGGGATATTGCATTTGCAATGGTTTCCATTGACGGTGGTGAAACAGGTCCTGGGTTTAGTTCGACGTCACCCGACAACAATAGGAGCATATTTACCGCCTGAGCATTGTTACAAAGAGACCACAACATTTCACACAGTAACCTACATGTACCAATAACACAAGTGGAGCACGACACCGCAAAAAGACAGCGATTTCCAGAACGCACGCAGGCCGCGTTTGGAAGGTAACTGACCTGCATTAAGAAGGGCATTTTCGTGACCACTGTCGTTGCGGTGGCGTGCCCCAAGGCGCTCGAGTCTGGTGCCGCTATTTGTAGGCGATGTTGACGCCCCTCACTTGTAGTAGCCCGGTGTTGACAGACGCAGAAGCGAGCGTCCGACGGAAACGGCATCCTCGGGGTTTCTTGTGAAGAGGCATTCCAGGCCAGCGACTGAATCGTGACGAGCGCGCTTTGGCAATAGTCCAGGAACGGGTGGTTACCCAGGAAGCCAAGGCAGAGCAACGGTGCGAACAACAGGACGAACACCTGCATTAAGAAGGGCATTTTCATGACCACTGTCATTGCGGTGGCGTGCCCCAAGGCGCTCGAGTCTGGTGCCGCTATTTGTAGGCGATGTTGAGGCCCCTCACTTGTAGTAGCCCGGTGTTGCCAGACGCAGAAGCGAGCGGCCGACGGAAACGGCATCCTCGGGGTTTCTTGTGAAGAGGCATTCCAGGCCAGCGACTGAATCGTGACGGGCGCGCTTTGGCAATAGTCCAGGAACGGGTGGTTACCCAGGAAGCCAAGGCGGAGCAATGGTGCGAACAACAGGACGAAAACTTGCATTAAGAAGGGCATTTTCGTGACCACTGTCGTTGCGGTAGCGTGCCCCTATATGTCCTATGTTTATATGCTTATATGGACGTATTTTTTGAGCGCTCCTGAACGACTCCGCCGATAAGTGGTTTTGAGTGTTTTGAGCTTGCTTTTATAAAATTATAAGGTAGCAGTTAAAATATTTGTAGCAGTTATTACATTGTACGGGTTTTCTGGGTGTCAGTCACCAGGTATTTACTAGTTTGTGCGTGTGTGTGCGGGTTTGTTTCCTTGTGTTTTTTTTGCCTCTTACCACCCCGTGGGGGAGGTGCACGTACATTAAACACGCATATTTTAGTAGAGCCTAGATTTTCTTTTTTTCGTTGGGCACGGATCGTGTTTTGTAACTATCCAGTGAGACAAGTCATAAGGACAACTGGTGTCATAAAGACATGGTTAATAAGGCTGTAAAGTGTTCAGCATGCGGGGTAAGTTTGAAAATGGACCCAAGTGCAGAAGCAAATGAACAAAAAAGCTGACGCGAAGTGTAGGCAATGTGAGGTCAAAAAAAAAATGAAGAAAACGATGGTTGCCCAGAGTGAACTGCTGTTGAAAATCACCAATCTGGAGACTGCGTTGGCCACAGAGCAGGAGAAAACAAGGGCAATGAGAAAAGGCTGAAGTGCACCGAGGAAACAATAGCGAAATTGAACGAAGGATTGGCCGACGGAGAGAAAGGTAGGGCACCAGTAACCAGTACGGTGGAAAAGAAAAGCTAGTAAGTTTGGAAAAAAACAGGTTCAGTCAGTTCAATTGTCGCAAGACCCAGCTTCAGCGAAGTAGTGATGAGGATAAAAGGGGACAAAACAGCCGGCGCCACAGGTGCAAGTTACCCCCAGGTGCAGGACGCTCCAGCTGAAAAGTCACAGCATGTGATAATCGCCGGCGACTCGAATTTTAATAGATGCACAGAAGCCATCAAATAGAGGGTAAGAGGTGACAAAAGGGCTGCAGTAGGGTCGTTCCCAGGACGCAAGCTGGAAACAGTCATGAGGCAAGCGAGCGCAAAACTCAAAACTACAGCTGATAGACGAAACGTCGTGATAACTTCAGGCAGATTAAACGATGTCTTAAATGAAGATACCGCAGAACTAGCAACTACACTGGCGAGAGGCGTCGATGACATGCCCGCCACTTCTCCTGAGGTACAGGTAGCGAAATGCACGATACCTGAGGTACCAGTGCGTGATAGCAACCTGCAAAGAGCGGTTGTCAACGCAAACCAAGAGATATGGCGGATAGTCGAGAGCAAGGCTTTGAGGTGGTGGAAACAAAACGGAGAGGTGCATAGGTGGGGTGGTTTTCAGCGAGACAAAATTCACTTCGATGGGCGGCTAGGTCATGAAGTGGGTTGGCGACTTGCAGGACGCGAAGTAGATTTTTTGGAAGGCACGCGGGCCAATCGGGGCGCAGGATAGTTAGTAACGAGGAAAACAACCAGGGAGACTCTTTGACAGGTGATATGGTCGGATACGATTCCAAAGTGGCACCAGTGTCTAAGGTAGGTAGAGTCCGGGGCAGAAATAGACGTGTCACGAGCACCAAGCCAATTCAGACATAGGGTATATTAACATGCAGGGTGGTAGGAACAGGCTGTTGTGGGAAGAGATAGAAGAACAGCTAAGGGAGGTGAGGCCGATGGTATACGGTTTTGTAGAAACACATCTTAGGGACATGGAACAACCTCCTAACAATCCGGACTACGCGTGGGAATATTGTAATAGAACAGAAAGCAGCAGAAAGGGGGGTGGTAGTGGGGAATTCATTCATAAAAGTACTGACTGGAAAAGGGTCAAGCAGGAGTGCAAGGAACATTTATGGCTAAAAGGAAAAGTGGCAGGGCAAATAACACTCCTTGGTTTGGTGTACTTGTGGACGGGAGCAAAGGCCAGAGAGGAAAACCAGGCAACTGTAGAGTGTATATCAAAGGACATTGAGGAGTTAGAAGGAAAGTGCGAGATAATTATAAACTATACTAGAAGATATGAATGCGCACATAGAAGATTTAGATGGGTATACTAACCCAACAGGCAAAATGATCATGGATACTTGTGAAAGGCATGATTTGATCATTTGCAACAGTACCGAGAAGTGTGAAGGGCAAATAACATGGGAGGTAGGAAGGCTGCAGTCGACGACAGATTACGCACTGATGTCACATAGGATGTATGATAAGCTCGGGGGAATGCACATAGATGAAGGTGGCTCCAGAAGTCTGGGTATTGATCACAAACGTATCAAGCTAAGTTTTGGAAGAGCAGTGAAAGTGGGAAGGAGACAAGATGAGCAACTGCAGGAAAATTTTTATTGAGAAAGGCAAATAGAAATAGCTAATAAACAAATTGAGAAAGTAATCATTGAGGATACTAAAACAGTGTGGACATACACGAACCTAATTAGACTGTTTGAGCTAGAGCTTGCTAAGGCAGGTGATAAGTCACCCCGGAAAAGAAGACACAAACCCAAAAGTTGGTGGGATGAGGAAGAGAGCCATAGCAAAACGTCAGGAAGCCTCTAGGGAACACAGACATGCTAAGCAGCGGGGTGAACCGACAGGTGATGTTGAAGGAAAATAAGGAAACTTACTAATGTGTAGAAGGGATGCATCCCTTCTGATCAATGAAAAGATTAGAACAAAGGAAGCTCAGTGGCTGGCAGAAGTACATAAAAAAGATAGAAAGGCAGCTGAGAAAGTGTGGAACCATCTAAACTACCTAAGACATGAGACGAGCCTAGAGCAGAGGTTTATAACAACAGCTCAACGTGCAAGGCTAGACGGGGATGAAGCTATTGAATATATAAGAACAAGGGTGACAGAAAAATTTCGACAAAGAAGTGCTTTATGTACCCCAGTAGACAAGGATGCATCAAGTGGCGCAATGGTTCCATTTTCACAACGAGAATGGGAAAGGGCTGAGAAGAAGGTTCCTAATAGTACGTCAACAGGCCCAGATGGCATTCCAATCATGCTGATAAAGACATGAGGTACAAAGTCTAAGCAAGGCATTTAGAGAGGCAGTAAGCAAAAGAATAATCGATGGTGAAGTCCCTGATTGATGGAAACTCAGCAGGATGAGCATTATCTATAATGGAAAAAGGGACAAAGCTGTCATAAACAACTACCGTCCTATAACGGTGACATCAGTAGTCTACAGGCTGGCGATGCAGATTATGAAGGAAAGACTGCAGGCATGGATAGAGGATGCGGAGGTGCTGGGGGAACTGCAGAATGGGTTAAGGAAACACAGGAGGTTGGAAGACAATCTGTTCTCACTGACGCAGTGCACCGATATAGCAGAAAAGGAACACAGGCCCCTATGGCTAGCATTTTTGGATATCAAGGCAGCATACAATAGCGGGGTTCAAGAGGACTTGTGGGGAATACTGGACACACTAGGTGTGGAAGATGGAGTCACTAATCTTTTAAAGGATATCTATAAGGTAACAAGGTAGTCGCTTGATAATGTTCTGTAAAGGGCTTCACCCTGTAGTTCAAGATGATGGCACAGAGTTTTTTCAAAGCACGGGGGTTTAGGGACATGGAGGGCAAATAGACTTTAGGCGGGTAGAATTAACTAGAAGGAGGTTATCTGATTGGTGGCTAAAGTCAAGGCACGAGTGAAAATTAA